>APFE030165630.1:65436-106959 GCA_000404065.3 Pinus taeda
AACATTCTGGATCTATTCAGAGAAGTTAAAAACCTTAACTCACCTCTCCAAGTAAATGAGAGGATTCTCCAGATAAAGGAAAACCAAAACCTTTAAATCACATCTCTGGATAAATGAGATAGCAATTTTATCTTGATAACTCTGCGAAATCTAATTTCCAACAAAAAAATACCGGAAAAAATAAATGAAAAGTAGAAAAGCCCACCTATTTATAAAACGTTTTTCTTAGCCTTACACCTTAAGCCGTGTTTGAGAGCTCATCATACGTCGCAGTACCAGGCTTCGAACTTGTGCCTCCATTAATGGTAAATCTAAACATTACTTGGTTCACTGAAACAGGTAAATCTGAACACTATTTGGTTCACTGAAACTTTACAAGTTGGCCTGGTCGGTATATATGGAATGGGCGGCGTTGGAAATAACCGCTTATCAAAATAATATACAAAGTGGATAACTCTATGCCATTAACAATTTTGTTTAAAATTTATCCGCTTAACAGTCCGTAAAACTCACCAAATCACATCATCAAACAAATAAATGACTTTCCAGTTATTGCAAATCATTTTGAACGAGTTTTTCCAACAACGCCCCTTCATACACACCAACAACGCGAACATGTAGAGTTTCTGCGAGCCAGAGGTACCACTGTTGAAAACTTCCGTCTTCTCAGCTCGGGGAATGCGACAGTCTGATAAAGAGCCGTTTTGAGGATTTCCAAAGAACCCATCAAATCTTGTGTTCCATGAAATTTGGGGCCACACAAGAGGCACTCCAGATACCTCTGCGCCACTTGGAGAACGATCGACAGAGCATTTCGTCTCTCCACACCAGGCTTTTGCATAAATTTATAGTGCAGGAGCTCACGTTTTTTATCCGACAGAATATCCTCGTCCGGTAAGCGACAAACGGGAACAAAAGATCTGGATCGATAAATCCACTAGCATAAATCAATAATTAATTAGCAATAAATGGTGTTTTTGCTCTTCTAAATCAGTTATTAATCAGAAATGCGTAGTCTTTGTTTTGGAGTGTAATTTGTTAACAATGACATATCTGAATTATTGTACGATCCACAGCCTTGTATAAAAAAAATTATCACCTCAGACTGGTGGGCGGAGCTATGTTGTTCTACCTAGTCTCGTAATATAATATAAATATATCATAGTGATGCATTATTGTTGACGAAAAATTTAATTTATTCAAAATTATAATAAATAGTGAATTAATAGTGATGGGTGTATTGTTAAAGTATTTATGGGTAAAAATATAGCCTAGTGATTTTTAAGTGATTTTTATGGTTTAGATGTTTCTAAATTGTAGTTTCTCAAGTCAAATGTTAATCATACAATAATCTCAATCTGGCAAACAAAATAAAAATATATTAAATCAAAATAATTATTCATGAGTGAAGAAATAATTGTGTCACTCACAAGAAATCTTTGGACAGAAGTGGTCACAAAAAAGTACATCCACCCTAAGTGTATTGATGATTGGATCAGGAGCCCTAGCTGGAATAGAACTGTTATATCAACAATTTGGCGAGGAGTTTTGAATTCTATGGAATACATTGGTTCTAGGCTTGCTTGGAGAGTTGGAGTAGGCACCAAGGTTCGCATTGGGATGGATGCTTGGTCTGGTAGTGGAAATGCTCATTTTCTTTTTCTTGAACTCATTCACCATTTGGATACAATTGGGATAAGGACACTAAACTGGATCGCAAATTTTGACAATTCTACCATTTTTGGTCAAGCTTGGAGATCTACACTGAACTTGGGGATCCTCGATAGATGGCATTAGGAATGGTCTAATTATACAAATGCACTCTCGGAAGCTTATATTTAGATTCAGGACAAGGAGGTTGAATTAGTCTAGGCCATATCTCATCATGGTAATTACTCTCCAAAAGCATGATATTCCTTTATATATGCAGATCATGAACCTTAGAATATTGTTTGGTGGTGGCGTTCGTTGTGGAAGTTAAAAATCTCTCCCAAAGCCAAGTTGTTTATGTGGTATCTGCTTCTTAACAAAGCCCCTACAAGTGATATCCTACAACACCACTCCTTCCAAGGTCCCACTTGGTGCATTCTCTGTAGATGTTGTTCAGAAAGTATTGATCATTTATTTATGCAATGCAAGGTTGTGACTTGATTATGGAATAAGATATATCAAATATTGGCAATTCCATATAGATGGGCGAGAGACTCTATTTGCTACGCTTGGGAATCCTGGTGGAATTAGGTCCACCCTTCAAAGCTTCGTAACCTTACCTTGCTAGGAGGTTGGAGTATATGGATAGCTCGAAATAAACTCATTTTCCAGGACAAGGCCCCCGATTGGAAATTATCATTATCTCATCTTATGGCTCTATAGAATTTGATCCCAGATGATGACACCAATCAACCAATCAGGAATATCGTTCTTGAAACCATTAATAAATCTATACACTGGGCTTATTTTGATTGTTCATCTCAACAACAAGGTTGTAGTGGTGGGGCCAACTTATATCTTAGAGATGACCATTATTTCAAAATGAGTATGGGTTTAGGGAGAGGCACAAACAATTATTTTGAGCTCAACAACCTCAGATTCCTCCTTATTTTTGCTTTTGAGAAGGGATGCTGACAACTTAAGATATTTGGAAACTCCAAACTTGTTATCAATTGGTTCAATATACAAGATGAAAGTATCGTGCATACACTCAGAATTTTTTTGGAAGAAATCTATGTTATTAAATCTCGCTTTAACTATATTTCTTATCGACAGATCTACAGGGAGAGGAACCAACTTTCCGATAGCCTTTCCAAGGAAGTCGCGCAACAACCTCTTGGTAGTTGGTTGATATAGGAACATCATCGCCATGTCTTTTACCAGTATTATCATAGGCTTTTCATGGAACACCATCCAAAAGGGGGTTCCTATGTCTTGATGATACATAGATCTTCAATGGATATTTCATAGTAGATATTTTCCTTTTTTTGTGTCGGTTTATAGACCTATATATGTACATTTTTGTTTTGTATATCATCATCACAATACCTTTTATGGTTTTTGTAGACACTCTATAGCTGTGGCTAGGCCACCATTTTCGACATATGAATTATATGCAACATCTACAATATTTAAATTTCAATATTTAGCATAATTAAAGTTATGATTTTTCCTTGCGGAAAAAATTGTGTCACTCACCAGGGTCTCAAGTATGTATTAAAATTGCTTTTGCTTGACTAGGAGTTTTCCTTCTTCAGACATTAAGAAATAAGTTAATGGCCTAATACAAAGAGACATCTGGAAATATTGAAAGCTTGCCCCCTTACGGACCACCAACGAGTAACTACAAGTGGTGTGTTTTTCCTTAAATACCAATGACGAGTCAACCTACATTTGCAGATAACAATCAATGATTGTTGTCCCTACTGTTGGTTTGACAATTGAGTTATGATGAGTTGTTTCACTGTTTAAAGAATTGTGCCACTCACAAGTGATCTTGTTATTTCGTTGAGAGATGTGAAATATGGTAGAGATGTTGTAATGCCCTGTAAATATTTTTATTCTATATAAAAAAAAACCATATCTTAAATTAAAGATAACTTCAAACTAAAATTAAGGTAAACTTAACTTGGTCAAATTACCCATGGTTTTTTTATTGCTATTGTCTACCAAGGTTACAATTTCAACTAAACGGTGAAATTTTCACCAAAATCCAGTGAAAAGAATTTCAAAAAATCCAATCTTAGGAGAGTTTGAATCATTTTTTGATGGTGGAAATGGATTTTCAACACCATCAAGGACCCCGGGGGCACCCAAAATCTAGAAGCTTAACAATTGTAACCAGGATTTCCAAAAGTTTCTACCAGAATTTTTCAAAATCCTACCAAAATTTCCATTGTTTTCCTAGTGAAAGTGTGGCCTTATTAGACTACAAATTTTTGATTTGTAGGTTTGCAATAACCCATGATATTCATATGGAATATAACCTATTTGAAGGGGGGAATTAAATGAGCCTAGATCCACCTTAACTCTGTATCTACCAAGTGCCTAGAGGGATCAAATATCTTGAGATGCAAACTTCTTTTAGAGTGAAAAGATATTTTATCTTAGTAGATATGGAGTTAAGATATATCTACGCTAATTATAATTATAGGGAAGAAAAAACAATAATAAAACAAAACTTTATAAAACTAGTGAAATTACTTATTTTAATATTTTCAATTAATGTCACTCACTAGTGGTCTTGTTATTGCATCGAGAGGCACACAATATGGTAAAGATGTAATTTCATGTAGACATATTGATTCTATTAAAATAAATAAAAATAAAAATAACCCTATGTTAAAAATAATATAACTTCAAACTAAAATTAAGGTAAACTTGACTTTATCAAGTTACTTGTAGTTTTTGATTTCTAAGTTTATGATAACCCATGGTATTCATGTGGAATATTGCCTATTTAAAGGGAGAAATTAAACTAACATTGATCCATCTCAACTCCGGACCTATAAGTGCCTAGAGGGATCAAATCTCTTGAGATATGAATTTCTTTTAGAGTGCAATGAAATTTGATCTTGGTAGATACATAGTTAAGATAGATCAAAGCTCATTATTATTATAAGAATGAAAAAATAATAATAAAGCAAAACTTCATAAAACTAGTAAAAATTACATATTTTAACATTTTCAATTAATAGTGAAACATGACTAAATAGATCTAAGTCTATTATTATTATAGGGAGGGAAAAACAATAATAAAGCAAAACTTTATAAAACTAGCGAAAATACTTATTTTAATATTTTCAATTAATAGCGAATTAATGGATAGAGTGTAAATTTATCATTTTTTTATTAAATTAATTACATGAATTTTTTAATATTATTTTTATCATTTAAATTATAATTTTAATGTAATAAATTAATATTTGTTAAATATTAAGTTATATATAATAATAATTTCAAATTACAATTTTATGATAACTTTATATTATATTAGTACACAAAAAAAGTTAAAATTTCAATTTATGACTCTTAGAGTTTGATCCATATTGTTAAAGATTGTCTTTTTGGAATAATTCACAATCATTCAGTATTTTGGTCGACCGTTTTGAACCACATTTAGAGGTTCAAAAAGCCAACCACCAAATAATGAATGACTGTGATTAATTGAAAGGCAATCTCTTTAAAGGTTTCAATATTTAAAATACTTCCACTCTTTTATACACTAATTATAAAAAATTAAAAAATAAAAAAAATTAATGATACTCACTACAAAACATTTAATCCTTACTTTAAATTATGTTTAAAATTTATTTAATTGACAAATGAAATCAATTATATTAAAAAATTTGTAAAAACTAATAAAAGAATAATTTTAACAATCTCCATGAAATTATATTTTAAATCTCTTGAGATACAACCTCTTTTCATTTTCTCTCTCTTAGTTTTTTATAGATTGAGAGTTAAGATGGATCTAGATTGATTTAATTATTAATTATTAATTTTATTCCTTTTTACTCTATTTTTATTTTATGTAATTTAACCCAGTCAAAATGTTTTATTTTTATTTTTATTTTTATGTAATTTGATGAAGTGAAAATGTTAAACATGACATTATACAACATCTCTACCATATTGGACTGGTGACCTTTCCACACAATAATAATTATATATTACAACGTTTCATCTTATCTTTGAGAAGGCTTATTATTATTGTCATTTTGTAGCTTTTCATAACATTGCAAAAGCCTTAAACCATCAATTGATTAATTTATATATTATTTATTACAAAAAAATATTAAATACTATTAAAAAGGTATTATTTTAAAATTTGATTTTCATATTATTCTTTAAAATATTAAAAAATATTTTGATATGGAATGAAGTTTCATTACCAAATACAATACATAAATAATGATCTTATTAGAAATGTTGCTAAATTTAGATAAAGCAAAAGGGAAAGTAGTAGAAAACATATAGATTTGGTAATGGGACTAGATCAACAAAAAATGGCAAAGAAAAAGGTGGGTGGGTTGGTGAAGGGCAATTGTGATTTCATACTTGGCGCCTACACCAAACTGAGATTAATTGAGAGGCTAGCAACTGAAGGGAATCTTTGATTAAAGAATTAGAATAATTTTGAAATTGAGCTTTAAAAATATTTTGGCAGATTTTGGACAAGTTTAAAAAGTTGGAAAAATAAATGTTCGATAGTGAGCTGAGTTGATAGGAGGCACAATTGGGCCCATTATAGAGATTAAGAAAGAACTCAATTACTAAAATAATAAAAGGGGCCCATTTGATAATTTATATAATCTGAAAATTAGAGATAAATTCAAAAGGAATGTCAAAAGGTGAAGGAATAGAGCCTACAAAACATTAAAATTTGGCTTTAAAATGTCAATTTGAAATCAAACTTTTGATAATTATGAATTTGATTTGAAAATAGGGGCTAATTTTGAGATTGGGAAGGCATTCAACAATTGGATGACATGGGCTTGATCTCGAGATTTGTGAGGCTATCAACAACTAGATGAAAAGGGTTTGAGCTTGAGATCAGGAAGGAAATTTGGAAATTAAAAAATGGATGAGGCTTGATTTTGAAGTCATGATTGATCAAGAAATTATGACCCACCCACACAAAGTTTTGAGGAGGAAGGCCTTGATTTGGTAATTAGGGATAACTATCAAACCAAACTTCAAGAATAGGTGAACTAGACAGGGGATGCCTTGCTTTGGAAATCAAGGTTAGTGACCAAATTAGGTTGAATATGAATTAGGATTAAGAGTGGGGCCAAGTGGTCAGGTTTGGGGACGGGTCTGGAGGGGGTTGACAAGGATTTTTAAAGTTCAAGAGAAAGACCCAAGTTTCAATCATTTGATTGGTGGTAGGAGTCTTGATTTGAGGATCAAGATTGATCTCAAAATTAGGACCTATCCACACAAATGTTGGAGGAGGAAAGATCTAACTTAGTAGTTAGGGACAAATTGGTTCAAGGTAATTCAACAAGAGTTTGAATAATATTAAAAGTAGATTTAAAATTTTGAGAGAAAGAAGTTGATAGGAGGCATGATTTAATAATCGATTCAGATTAAAAAATTGGGATGGACTATGATTACTAAAACAAACAATGACCTAATTTAAAATCAAAGTCAATTTATCAGTTGGGGAGAAATTTGAGAAGAAAGGAAAAAAGGTTAAATGGGGAGGCTTAATAAAAAAATCACACTTTGGGTTTGAAATGAACAAAAACCTAAATTTTGTATTTTAATAGTTGTTACTCCAAGTAGGAAATTGGTGTCAATTTCCAAATTGAGAAGTAATTTAGAATTCAAGCAAGAAAAAGTTGTCTCATTTGGCAATTAGGCCCATTCCAAAAATTATAGTGAAGTTTGAAGGTAAGTTATAAAGCTAAAGGGAAAAATGTTAAGAAGTGTTCAAACTTCAACACAAAAAATGAAAAGCCTAAAATGAAACTTTTAATAATTACCTGATTTTGAAATCGGGAAAGTGTTTAGTAATCAAAGGAATAAAAGGGGCCCAATTTTGTAATTTGGATTAATTTGAAAAATTAAAAATCAATCAAGGAAATAGTAAGTGTTTGAAACTAAGACATGAAATTGAATGAAACTAAGTCTTAATCAAGTAAGTAAAACATGAAGGCTTTATTTAACTGATCCATTTCCAAAGAGTGATTCGGATGCAAGTGAGGAGCCAAGATCAATATAGATCCAAAAGAAAGCATTTTCAAACTATAAAGAAAAAGAGGGTCCCTAAGTTTTTATCAAAACTTTGGGGGATTGCTAAGGACTCAACATGTTTGACTATGGTTTATTGTATTGAATATGATGCATGACCATGGCTAACCATGGTTGACCATATTAAATATGTTGCATGACCATGGTAGGAAATGGTTATATCACATAGTGATGAACATATTGGAAGTGAAACCAAGCAGTACTCAAGGAAGGAAAACATGAAGGGTATGACTTATCCATTTCAAGAGAATGATCAAGTTTGCAAAATAAAGGATGGACCAAGGTAGATACAAACCAAAAGAAAGGATATTAAAAAAAAAATGAGAAAAATGGGTCTCCAAGTTTTATAGAAAACTTAGTGGGGTTGTTGAGAGCTCGACAATGTTGACCATGGTTGCATTAAAAGGTTAACTTCAAAGGTATGTCACATTGTAACATTAATTGATAGACAATTATTATTATTATTATTGCTTTAGTTAATAAACTTTATTCTTATGCAAACTTTGAATTATTTACATTCTTTTGTTTGAAACTCCTTATTAATTGATAGGTCATATTTATGTTTTCAATGAGGAAGTTTCTATGTTCTTATTATCATCAAAATTTATTTATTAAATATTGCAATGTAATGTTAATACATTTGGTTAACCATGGTTGATCATTTTTACTATGGTTGACTTTAGTTGAACATGGTTTACCATGGTTGAATTTGGTTGGACATGGTTGATTGTTGCTAAGTATGGTTGAGTTTGGATAGCAATGATTGATGGTAAATACGTTTTGTTGACTATGGTTGGCCATGTCTGACTATAGACAAGCAAAATTTTTCTTGGGTTGTGTTTAGTTTATCACAGTTAGCTATGGTTGACCATATTGACTATGAATGAATACGTGAATGACCATGATTATATTGCATTACAATGTACATCTTTATTGAATTATGTTGAATTGATACATGCCTAAATAACTATGTTGCATTATGACATACATAAGCGGTTATGTCACATTGTGATGTTCCTCAAGGGTTATGTTGGATCACAACATTCCTCAACACGTATGTCACATTGATATGTTACTCTGTTGAATTATGTCAAAATATTACATTCATGAATGATTATGTTGTATTGTGAAAATTCATCAAGGATTATGCCACATTGTGACATGCATGAAGAGTTATGTTAGATTGTGATGTTCCTTAATGGTTATGTTGCATTAAGGAAAATTTGAAGGGTTATTCAACATTTTGCATGAAGAAGGATGACTATGGTCGAAATTAAAACCTTTCTATGGTTGGCATAAATATTGTTAACCATGGTTGTGTCACATTTGGTTGTACATCTTGGTTGATTTATGTTGAATCATTACATTCCTGAATGGATATGTCACATTGAAATGTCCATAAAGGTTATGTTGCATTGTGATGTTCATTATAGGATATGCCAACTATGGTTGTCTTGTTGGTAATGACTAACTATTCGTTGACAATGATTGGGTTTTGTTGACCATCGTTGACTATTGAGAACAATGGTTGACTTTGGTTGCATATGGTTGATAATGCCCATCTTTTATTTACAACAATTGACTTTAGTAAACTATAGTTGAAAATGATTGTATCTATGGTTTAATTTTGTTTCCCTTGGTTGAGTTTCATTGGCTATACAAAGTATAAATTATCCCACAATATGACATTAAAAGGTTGACTTGATAAAATATCACATTGCCACATTATGGGGATTGCAATATTAAGTTTCATTTTGAGAATACTAGGTAGATTAAATATGTGACTTTATGATATTATGGGGTTGAATTCATGATTAAATGGCTAAACTATGGCCCTATGAAATTAGTAATGTCTCTCCCCATTGAAAGGCCTTAATTATACCTTGCATGGTTTGGAATAAGAAATCTATTGGAATTCTAGTTGGACAACTTTTACTAGCTTGGCGTTTTTTCAATTACACCCCAATCCATCATTAAGAATTTTTTTTAGATGTAATAAATGAAATGCAACTACTCTAATATGAAAAAATATAAAATAATGTTTGGGATAATCTAACATAAATAGAGAGATAAACATAGCACTAAATACATCATGATTTCACCCTTAGTAAGAAAGTTACCATCTAAGAAAAAGTAGAAACCTAAAGAACTAGATGCATACCATAAAAAGATTAAAATTAAACAAATAATTACAAAATATGCTTATAGTTATTTCCAAATAATTTGTGAGTCAAATAAAGATATATTGATCATAAATGGAAATTATAGTCTCTATTATAAAAGAACAATCTTACACAATTCCAAAATAACAGAAGTCAAAAGCCCTTGCTCTATCATGTTCATTTTATTTATACCAAGAGAAGAAGGGGGGGGATACATTAGTTTGGTCCATCTTGTTAGCTATTCAATTACCTTTCTTGATTGTTGGGTTTTGTCACTTAACTATCCTTTTCTTCCATATGATGGTTTGTTTTGCCTTGTTTATTCTAATATCTTTCTTAGTTTCTCATATCCTCTTCTCTAGGATAATGTTCCACTTGGCTCAAGGAGCATTTCGATAGTTATTTCATTAAATTTAAAGAGAGGTATAATATATTTCCTACTATTGCTAATACAATTGTCCAAGTCCTTAGATACTAGTGCTAATACAATTCTCCAAGTCCTTAGATGCTTGTGCTTGTGGAAAGAAATTATCTTTTGGGTCCCAAAGAAGGAAAATGAAAATTGTTTTTTATATCTTCTGTGACCTACTATTATAATCTAGGGGTTTGTATAACAACTACTAGTAGTATCCCATTAGAGCAATAGATAACACTATATAAACTATGATACACAAACATACATGAGAAAAATAAGAAGGTAACAACAACAATGAAAGACTAGCAATATGCACTTTGTTGATATACCAAAAGCATTACAATCTTCTTAAAATATATGTTATATTGATGCCATATTTATATTCATGATTAATTACAAGGTAGTTGTAACAGTCTAGCTACCTTAATCCATTGACCTAATTGCATGGTAAACTGACTTACATTTCTAACTAGATAGATGACCATATTCTAAATTAGATCAATTGTTGGGTCTAATCGACAGAGTCTACTATCCCTTCCAACATATCCAACTATCTCAAATCCTTTTTCATCCCATTCAAGAGGGAGATGTGGATTTCTATTAAAAAATTTAACAAAAAATATAATTTTTTCTATTACAAGATTTGATAAAAGTTGGAGAATTATTCTTTCTTAGTTTCATTGTTATTCTTGTTGTGGGTTTGCTACATAATGAACTAGAGGATCTTCTTTACCTTGTGCTAGAAGTGTTGAAGGCTTAGGAAAGACAATCTTTGGTTGTCCTGTAGGGTGTAATTCTTCCAAAATAATTTTTGGTCACATGTAGAAGGGCACTTCTTTACTCAATGATTTAACCCCTGTTTGTTTTCAACGTTGAGTCATCCCCTAAGATCCTTATGCTTCTATGTACTATTTATTATTATTGGTTTGCAGATTAAAAGCCTTTGATTTTGACATGCTTAGAGTGAAAAACTGGAAATGCAATCAAGCCGAAGAAGGAGTAGTCTAAGGCCATGGTTGTGGTTGATCATGCACCCAACCAAATGTGTTATATGGATGTGGGAGGGAAATATTTAAAAAATTTGATCAAAATAAATCCATCCATTAATTAAAAACTAAGATTGCACCCTCGAGGATGTCATTTGTGATATATATTCCATTTTATTTGTAAGTGCAACATCTTGTACTTCATGTGAATCAGGGTTGTATTGATCCTGGAGGTGTTGCATTTGTCATACTATTTTATTAATGTTGTTGATAGTGTTTCTTTCTTCCATATGTGCTCTTTTCCCTTCTTGGAAACACTTCTTTTCTTCATGAATCAATGCTACCTCGATCTCTTTTTTCTCAACTATTTGTGTCGACAAGGCTTGTCGAGTTTTGATGTCAAGGAAGAAGTTCTCCTTGTTGATTATGTAATTTATAAGAATTTGCTACACATTTGTTGGATCCATGTAGAGGAAAAGTATGTTGACTAATTATTTAATATAGTAGAGATTATTGTGGTCTATTACATAGCTGATTCTAATGCTTATCGAGTCTGCATAAATTTGATAAACTCTACTTACATAATTGCAGAAGTTTGGTCAACCTCTACTCTTTTTCTTTACTATTGTATCTCTTTATTTTCCTCTTGTATTAGAAAATTTAAGTCATTGAGTTGATGAAATATATGTCGAATTGACCTATCTCTAAACTAGGTGGGCTAATTTGTAGTTTCTTTTATGCTAGGTCCATGCATTCTTACCATATTTTATTTTCTTTATTCTTCCTTTTATTGAATCTAATTACACTTTTCATTCTTGCTCGTTGTTGTTAATGGATACAAATTAATCTTTTTTAGTTGATTTGGCTCATCAGTAGGTCTGAATATTTTTCAACCCTAGAGTCCTTTTATTTCTCATCTTATTTTTCCTTTTACTTTATTTCTTCTTCAATCATGCGCCATAGTTCTTGTGTTGTTTGACTCGATTTGGCTATAGATGGAACTATTTATGCCGTCAATGCTATTGGAATTAGTTGTTGAATCATCTATGTCAATGGTTGCTAGGGTCTATTATTGTGTGAGTTTAGTTAATTTCTATATTGTTTCTACTTTTGTCAGCATTGGCACCATTTTTTTTAGTTTTATTTATTTGTTTATTTATTATTATTATTATTATTATCTTATTATTTTTAGTTTTTTTTTTTTTTGTTGTGTCATTTCCGTCGACTAGTTCATCTGATGGTTTCCTTGTGGAACTTTCAATCGATCACTTCCCTTTGAATTCTTCTTTTTGAATGGATGACGCTGGTAACCTTGTCGCATGGGTTTAATGCTAGTTTGATCTTGTAATTGTTCATTGAAGTGATGATATTTAATTTGTTTACTTGACTCTAACTTAGTCAACTCTCTATCACTATGCTCCTATTGTTGTTCCTTGCTAATTTTCTTTATGATTGGTAGGGGTTCATCGAACAAGGTTTTCTCAAAGGACTACTTGGTATTGTTAGAATAAATTTTCTACTTGATAGGAGTTAGCTTGAAAGGAGGTGATTATGTGGTCAATTTTAGTCTACCCAATTGTCTTTTCTAGGTGTCTTTTGGATAGGCTTGCTTATCAACCTTGGCTTTGGTTAAGTCATAGAAATACTAAATTTTTGTTAATCCTGTTGTCTCTATGTTTTCTTGGTTTTACCTTTTAACTTATTAATTATTCTACTTTGGTATTCATGGCTATGATAAATTTTTCATTTGCAAGCATGGTGGATTCAACTTAGGACGTTCCCTCACTCGATCCTAAGACTTGTTGTGTTCTGGCTAACTTGCACTATGCCAACTTTTCCTTCTCTTTTATTTCTAGAGGAATCATTCTATAAATTGTTGTATCCTACACGTCAATTTTAGGTTACTAAAATCAATGGCCTGGAAATCACAAAGAATTTTATTAATATCCTAATCAACTTCCTCTTGTGTTGGCTCTAAAACAATTACTTATTTCTTTGCTTTGATTAATTGTTTCTTTGATGGTGAGCCAATTAGAGTGTCAAGATCATCTACAAATGGTGTAGGATATACCTTAAACTATTCCCCTCTTCTAGTTTTGTGTTTATCAATGCTATTAATAAATTCTACTACCCCCTTAGTGTTGGTTTTGGAATCGGGAATGTAGTATTCAAATTCCTCTCAATCTTGCAAATATGTGTTCATAGGATGACTGATATGTTGGGTCTTTGGGAGTTAACATTGTTCCCTTGGAATACCATACTTTGGTAACCTTGAGGTATAGTTGCATGTGTGTCAAATGAGGAGCATCTAACAAGCCCTCTATAGAAACCTCCACTTATGGGACATGTTCTTTATCTAGTGAACCCAATGTTTGAATATTTCGTTCGAGGAGATGGAGTTAACTAATTATGTTGCGTCAACAACAAATAATTGGTGATTTGGCATTGTTGAGACTAGACTACTTGACTTATTTCTAGCCATATCAATAGAGATGGAAACTTGATGGCCTTGGTTGTGTTTTGAAATTCTTTATAGGTTGATTTAATGTTCTCAACCATGTGTTATACCCAGTTGAACATATTTCCCTCTTTGATGATCCAACCAATTGGTTCTAACATAGTAAGCTTGGCCTCGTACACTTAAATTGTTATAGAAAGAGAATAAGGAAACTATGATACATGGTTATTTTTCTACCTACTTTGTCACTCTTCTAATGATGATTCCCTTAGAGTTTTTCATATAGGTTGACCCCATTAATCTCTCAATCTTCCGTCTAGGGTAATTATTTTGGGATTTTTTCCCCTTTGCAAGGAAGCCTCATAATGTGATGAATTAACCCTTGTTTGGTATGTGATATATTCTTTGCACAACTATTGTCTTTTGTGTATGTTTTGTTAGTTTTCAACACAAATTTTGCCTTTATTGGTTTGTGTCACATGGTGGTTTAGCCAATAGTTTTCTAGTTTTGTTTAAGGAACTACAATTGTATTCTAATCAAGGGGTAAATGGTTTGGTAGTTTATGGATTCCCCTCATACACACACATATTTATTTATTTATAATACTATAAAGAAGAATATATTGAAAAATATTTCTAGTTTTATGAGTTTGAGTTTCTAGGGAAACATCTTTGTGTTAATGTGTGTGTTTTCCATTGCATCTTTGCTATTGTATTAAAACTATTTTTGTAGTAATTAACTATACATGGTTGAAACCTACAATCTTGCTATGACGGGTAGTAGTCGTTCTAGCCATAAGCACCCACCATGGTGTTAAAATCATTGATAGAAAATAACTAAGAGAGATAAATTTACCAACAACAAAAAAAAACATAAAAATGATGAAATAATAGAGATAACTTTACCGAAACACACACACACACACATAAACACAATTTTTATCCTAAGAAACCCTAATCAGAGGAAAAACAAGCTAAAATAATATTCTATTAGTGTCCATTGGCCAAACTTGACCAGGCTAGCTAAGTGAGCTTGACACATCCAAATGTTCTAGGCACATTACAATGAAGTATTTTCAAGCCTTTTAAAGGCTTCATTTTCAATCCATAGACACAAAACCATGTGAAAAAAACCACCATTGTTTAACTGAGCAACTTTACTCTTTCACCAAGTCAATTTTTACCTAACACGTGGAACCAACTCATTATGAATTTCACTGCTTCCTCTTTCCAACTCCCAAAGTCATCAATTAGGGTGGAACTTAACCAATGTTTAATATAGGCTTATTCCAACACTTGAGATTTTGAATAGATTGTTATACCCAAGTTTTGAATATATGTCAGTGCTTATCCCATGGAATCTCCTTCATTTTATGCTTGCTTGATATTCTTTAGTCAGAATTCCAACTCTCTGTCGCTAGCTTTGTTAATTTTTTGTTTTGTGCAGGGCTTTACTAGGGTTTTAGTGGTTTTAATTTTCCCCTCATTCTTAACATGATTGTGGTTGATTCTTGGTTGGAAGTCATATATGGGCTTACAATTGCAGAAGTTGGGTGATCAATATTTGGTTTGCTAACTTGGTCATTCTATCACTTATGAGTGCAAAACTAAGTGACAAAGTCATGTGCATCCTCCCTATTTATAGATTTGTATAGAAAGGGTGCAATACATTATTGTAGGGGAATGTTTAGTTGGAATTCTCTAACATTTATGGTAGACATTAATGTGTTTTTGTGTGGATGTGACATGGGACCATTGAGTTTATGTTGATCGACTAGTCTACTTTGAGGATTGGTCAAGTAAATATTTGTATGTTTGTCAGCTCAACCAACTTAATCAATTTCTTTATCCATGTTGAGTTAATCCAACTAGTTCATTTGCCTTACATGGACAAGCCATCCAACTCAGTTGGTTTTCTTTTTCCAATCAACCCTTCTTGAATGTCTTATGTTATTTTCTAGTGATCTTCATAGGTTGGTCCCAATTGAGAAAATCCTTTGTTTTATTTATATATTTGATCTTGTTCGCTTAACTTACTAGGATCAAAATCACTTAATTATTTTCATTTGAGATTTCCCTTTCCTTCCTTTTCAAGTATTGACACAATTATTTCTCTAGTGGATGGGATTTTTTTTTGTTGATGTTGTAAATTATGTCAACATTTCTTTGATAAATCTCTTTGTTCTTAATGCCTTCCAGGAAGTCTGTTCATTGTCCATTTCTTATTTCATGTAATGGATGAACAATTTGATTATTACTGTCCTCAGTTGGATATGTAACTTCTCCTAACCAAATTTATTACTATTTACCATTACATCGATACCTTTTACATTATCTAAATTACAAAATATTGATCACCATCAAAGTGGTTTTGAGTCAAGTACAAGTCATGGTTTTGAGTCAATTGCAAGTTTAAGGAACCCTCAAGGAGGTTTTCACCATTACACATGCTAAATCTTATTAATTGTGGCATGTTTTCTATGTGGGTGACAAGTTCAAACAATTTACAAGTAGATCCCTACTTTAAATATCAATCTAGGATTGTAAGATTTAAAAATGATGTGCACTATACATGCATTTTTGGAGTGTACACTGCTTTAGCCTTATTCAATTACAAGAGAATTAATACAATGCATACAATATTTTATTTTAATAAAATTTATTGATATTTAAAGCCTACACAATGAAACATATATAACTACTCTAAAACTTATTTATCCAAATTGAAAAATAAACTTGTAATGCAAACTAATTATCTGCTACTTCATAAATTCACTACATCATCTTTGAAAAAACTAACTCTTACAGAAAATGAAATTATAGTATATGATACTCAATACATGAAACGAACTGCAATGATGCTAAATAATTTATTTACATCGATTGCTATAAAAGCAAATTGCAACTACATTATTTTTAACTTGAAATCTAAACAGAAATTCAATCTACAATTACAATAATGAAAAACTAACTCAACAACAATTTTTTTCTTCTTCCTTTAAAAAAAAAACAAGAACAAGAATATGATTTCTGTTGCTACAAATCTGTGATGATAACACAACTATTCAAAATGTGAGGCTTGGTCCAAACAAATTTCCCCTTAAATTGTTTTCTTAAAGACCTCATTATCTCAAAATTTTAATGCCTTTTGCTAAATTTTCTACTATATCTATATGCATAAAAAACATGGATATTTAAAGAACATTTACAAATGATCATACTTGTAATCTAATGGGAGGAACCATCTTGTCCCTTGATTTCTTCCTATATAGGAGGATTAGTGAAATTGATATCTGGTAATATTTGAGCTATTGTAAGTTCTTGACTGCTAAATAAGGATGGTTCAATCGGTCCTCGATCCACTGAAGATTGAAGGTTTTTAATTTGTTGGTGCATGTTGTTTACCATCATCCTAATTTCTATGAATGATACTCCATTGTTCCACCAGTATCTCCATTATTGTTGTGATGCTTGACACAATTTGGTTATGCCTATGTTGCAGTATGATAATTTCACCTTGTAGGGGATTGATTTTATCTAGTATGTGCATGATTACTTCAGTTATTGATTTAGCCACTCTTAACACAAAACTCTCATATAATTTCTTAATATTCCTCTCAATGTTCAAGTCAATTTTTAACCAATTTTGGATGGTTGAAAAGGATTTCAGGAGAGATAAGAAAATAGGGATTCCCCTTGCTAGGGGCAAGTGTACCCCTAAGGCAGAGCAAAGTCCCGAGTTTCCCTTACAATAAACACAACTAATAATATCCCCCTTCAACTCCATTATCCTCCTTTCTTGCCTACATCGTATCCTACATGACCAACTAAAACAAAAAAACATCGTGGAGTATACTTCATTATACCCAAAAATATTAATTAAAGCCTAAACCTCTCTCCCATGATGTTGTCCCCTCTACACCAACATAGAATCATATTTATGAATAGGGGTACAACAAAGGACATCAATTTGGGTTTAATTTGTTGTGTCTTGGTTTATGAGGTTGGCGGTTCTCTTTCCACCTAGTCTTATTAGATATATCCCAAGCTTTTTGTCTTCCTTTTAGAGTAATTAAAGGGAAAAAAACATTCTTCAAAATTGTCCTTATACAAAACCACTAGCTCCTACTTAGTGTTGAGTGATATAAGGTGCCTTTTAAAAACTCCTAATTATCCCACATTAATTATCGACCCGGGCACATCCTCTTATTTCAAGAGTGTACACAGTGTGTGGTTGCTATTAATTCAGAGAGTAATGTTTCCTAACTTGTAGTATAGATCTTTTAATACAAGAGTAAATAGATGCATCTAATAAACTCCAATTGCAATTATTAAAGGAAATATCAAAACTCAATCCTCTACTGAAATCAAATCTTATAGCAATTCAAGTAAAAACATCATCAACGAAGAGTACAGTAACAATAACTCATCTCTTCTTTACTGATTTAATCTAAATTAAACTCAATCTCCAGTAAAGAATCCAAATAGCAATGATATCAATTTGAGAGTCCAATAGCGATAATAAAACTCTTTACAGTTGATTAAATCAATTTGAGTATTTATCTAAGTAACTTAATCTACAATAAAGGTAAACTGAATCAAACGACAATGTTGTAAATCATATAAAGCATAGATGTATTATCAATACAAGAAAACAATAAATAATGAAAGGAATAAAACTACAGAAAGCAGGAAAATTATCAAACCAATCACACTTGCAAGGATCAAAAATGTATGGCACAAAGAAAGCAGTTAAATCCACCAGAGGTCGGGCCCTTAGCCACCAGCAAACACTACTAAGTTACTTCAGATAATGCGAGGGAACAACAAGTTCAATTATATATTAATCATCGAACTTAAGGAGAATTACAATATAGTTGTGTTCTATTAATAGCGAGAGTTTGTAATTACAATTACAATTCGAAAATAACAGAGATTCCCCTCCCCTTTTCTTCTTACAATCATCCTCTTTTATAATCAGAAAGGGTAAAGATAAATGGTAAATGTGATCCCTTAGGATCTCTCGATCCCGAGGGATTCGCAACTGATTGCTAACTCCAGACATCTTTCCTATTCCGTGCTGATCCCTCTGATTTTCTCTCAGCCTTGTCCGCAACTGGCTCATTGCTTCCTTTGCTTATTGGATTTAGATGTTCCAACGTCAGGGAACAACAATCGTTCCTTTTGTCGCTTTCCTCCATAAGAAGGGTAAAAGTTAGCTAAATCATAACTGCAAATAATTCCTTCATTTCTTACCGTAATTCCTCAACATATTAGTGCATTATGATATGGGAAAGATAAAAATCAAGGAAAAATATGATGAGATTAATAGTAAATACATACCCATTTTGTAACTCAACATACTCCCCTACTTACCCTATTTCATGTCCTCATGAAAAGAAAGTAATTCGTATGTAGAATAGTTAAAGAGTAGGTTGGAGAAGGAATGCCGTAAATTGGTCTAAAAACATGATTCTAGGCCAAGAGTTCAAAGATGGGACCTGTCTATCCTTCAGGAAATTCATATATAGCCCGATAACCTTCAACAGGATACAAAATAATGGGGCTACGGAACCGACATCCTAACCAATAAGGACCTTCTCTCAAAATGAGATTGCTATATGTGACAAAACGGCTTGCAACTAGTTTAAAATTTCTATAATTAAATGGCTCTCTATCCTGTACACTACTAGTGGAGACTATCCACCTCAGCTTGGCTGTAGCCAAAGAACTTTCTTGAATGGAAAGGAAGTATTCTACTCCTGTTCATACAATCTCCTTTTGAATAGGCCCTAAAATTTTAATCACCCCTTCCTTTGTCATCAAACTTTTGTGGTTGGCAAGCATTTGTAAAGGGTGCTTGGGTTCACTTCTTACCCAAAGATCCAATCCATGCTCTTGCCGTTGGAACGCATTATGAGCCTTGAACCATTTAAGTTGATTGACTGCAAATGAGATAAGGGCTTGAAATTGAACGTCCCCCACAAAAGGGTTGGGGTTCTTTTCCACCTCATCCTCTAATACAAAATTGTGTAGGTAAAATTCATAAAGCAACCTTTGAACTTTTAACCCATGTTGTTTGTAACAATTTATAAAATCTTCAAAATTTGTTTTTAATTCGATTGGTTTTCCAGCTTTCACGGCTTTAATTTTCAATAGCAAGTATCGTTCTAAGAAAAACAAGGCATAGTTAGTGGTGGGAGCCCTGCATGCCAAGACATCTGTATATAACGAGCAGATGGTGTCTATCCGATCTATGATCTTATCTAATCTGAGCTTGATTCTCTCAATTTTCTCTTCTACTATTCTGTATCTGTCGAATGTCTCGCTCTTTGTTGCATTCAATTCCCAAAGTTGCCTCTGCAACTCTTGGTATTTTTTTTGGGAAACAATTTCTTGTTCAAGCCATTCTAAAGCGAGTTGAGCTTGTGCTAATTCTTCTTGAAGATTCAATATAATGGGGTTATTGTGTGTTGTGACATCCTTGGCTTGAATGGTTGTCTGAGTACTTCTGCTATGAGAAGAGATGCCTTCAGTTTGTATTTATTTATTATGGGAGGTCCAAGCCTCCGTCTGAGTAGCCATGCTGTAGGAGGGTACATCCTCTATTTGGGTAGTTATGTTATGAGAGGGTACATCCTCCGTCTGGGTAGCTGCTTCTACTAGAATTGCATGTTGTTCCTTTTGAGTGATAACAGGTTGAGTGGGTATGGGCTCAGTTTGAGTCCCAGTATCCCTTCCTTCATATGATTATGTCTATACAACTGCATTTACTATCTCCAGGGTTTTGTCTGAGACCTTTCCCACTATGATTTCCTTTATTTTTCTTTTGAGCCTTTTTACTATTTTGTGAATCTTTTGTTGTTCTTTTCTAAGCTTCTTCAATTTGGCTCTATACTTTTTCAGAGGAGCAATTGTTCTGTTAATAGTTTCTGCTTCTAATGAGCTTGGTTACTCATCCTGACTCTATTTTAAAAGGACCGTGTCTCCAGATTGGTAATCGTTTTCTTGATTTATTTCTACTTCTTCTTTTTGGCCTATGTTTTTCGTGTTAAGACCTACTTGGCTGGTTTCTCCTAGAGGCATGTCACCAGGTTGGTTCACCTCTTCCTGAATGGCCTCTACATCTGTTTCCACTTCACGGATTACATCTTCTTATAGAATTATGTTGTGTCTAGATTTCTCTAGAGATTGAGTTGCTCCCAAATTAAAATTGAGCGGGCTTTCAGGCTGGATGTAATCATTCATATTGGCTGACATCTGGACCAATTCGATATCGTGCAATAAATCACGTTGGGGACTCATATTTGGTGTTGAGAGAAGTCCTTATTCATTTCTCTACTCATCTCCAAAATGCCCTATTTCTTCCTCATGGTCTAATTCAGGGTTATCCGGTCCTTCTAACTGCAAGTATTGTTCACTTCCTGGGCTAGATAGTTCTATGGATTTATTGGTATTGCCTTGCGGATTTTCAACCGCTCCTAATTTTGTCCTTAGCCTTGTGGATTTTCTATTCTTTTGAGGTATGTTCCTTGCAAGGGTAGTCATCTTCCTTTTCAGGACAGGGTTAGGTGCAGGCAGAGCTAAAAATCCTTCGAGAGATAGTATTAGTTCGTCCCAGCTTGATTGTTGTTGGGCGAGGTTATAGCTAACTATCAACCTAATTAGACAGTGGTGGCTTACTACAGTTTCTATGTGTTGGGGTCGTCTTAGCCTCTCGGTAGTATCATGCAGTAAAGAATTCAATAATGCAGGTAAGTTTACAGAGCACTTTCATTTTAGAACTGCTAAGAGTTTAAGTTGATGCGACCTTACCACATCTTTGCACCCATCGCATGTAATGTAGTTCTGGACGATCCTTGCTAGTTCTCCCCATGGTTCTCCAAGTGAAGATGGACGAATGCCTTGGCCCTTTTTGATCAGCTCCTATCCTTCATCCCTGAAAGCTTCGATAGTGTCTTGCAGCTTCAACCGCTTACTAGCTCACACTAGTCCTTCTGCAAGTAATCCAGAAACTTCTGCTATCACAACATATGATACTGTGATCTGCCTGCCTCTTACCATGGATTTTCCATTCTAAATATTTCATAAGAATTCGATGAAAATTTCCTCATTGGGTGGTTGAAATCTCGTAAAATAGGTTATCCATCCGGCTTGAGCTAAAATCTCTATGGTTGCATCAGAAATAGGCAGTATTACCGGCTCTCTGCGCACTGTTCTTCTCCCATATTGCTTGAATTCTGCAAACGATAAGTGTATCAGAGATAGCACAACAACTAATAGAGCCAAGTGATGGAAAAACAAATGGTTGTAATGGTTCTATCAGGTGATATTTTATAAGTATAAGTATCATTATTGAGCATTGTTATCATACCACATGCTCTGTGATCATAGAATGTCGTATAATTTTGCAAAACCCCATGAAAAATGACAGCCATTCATACATACAATGGAGGTCCTTGCCCCCATTCAAAATAATAGGTTGCCTACGACCGAATGATTGAAAGGGTAAAGCAGTGGCGACGAAGTACAAGGGTGATGAATTGGTAAGGTACGCTTATTCATGAAAGGATCATAAAGGATATTGGAGTGGTGAAATCAAGGCTTGTACTGAGAATTATCAATAAGTGATAGGCTACTGTGATGTGATATGATAAAGAAAAAGGGATAGCTTGCGTAAGAAATAATACTTTACTGCGGTTATTCCACTTAAAATTGTTGTGATTGATTTAAAAATTACTCATGCATAAAGGTTCAAGGTATGTTAGGGACATAATCTCTGTGAAAAAACATAAGAAGAGGGTATTATAATAGTTATTGATGTAAATAAAGCTTCAATACCATTAGCAGAGCTTTTGTTGCCTGCAGACGTCCATAGCCTCGACAGATTTGCTTTCTAACCCTTGGAACCGTGGTCCTCTATGTATAATTTGGGGAAGTGTCTTATGAAGTCCATAATAGAGACCAATGTGCTGGCTTGGTAACTAGATATACACATTGCCATTCACTGGGAAGTAGCGAAAGTGGTTAGGCCGGTTTGTGATGAGACCTTCCGTTTCAAAGGACTTTGTTTGTTTATGCATCCATTGGATCATATCCCTGGTGTGGTGGCCATAGTGGGAATGCCATTTCGTTGCTTCCTCATGATCATGGTAGGTTGGCTCGTGATGACACCCCCTATCCTCCATCCGTGAAGAAACATCATAAAACTTGTTAGCGAATTATATATAATATAAATTAAGTCCCCTTTTATATATAGAGGGTGGCTTATCACTCCTTAAGAGTAGGGATGGTAGAAGAAGTTTGACATATCAATATAAAAAAATATATACCCATAATCTTATTGATAATACACTAAGAGAGTTATATAGGAAAGGGGAAACCAACATGGTACAGATATCAATAAGTTTGGTTTATAGTGGAAATGAGGACAGTGAAGTGATATAGATAACTATGTCCTTTCCTTTTTTTGATCATCACAAAGAAATATTGTTAAAGATTATGGTATTTAAGCTATTTGCCTGTTCCACTAGACTCCATATTTGTTGTCCTTAAATATGTATTGTACCTTTCATGCCATTAAGAGGATTATAAAGAGTGAAATTGGGATGGTCTAGGGATGTTTATGCACAAAAAAGAAAGAGGATGTTCTAAAAAATATTCACAAAGTGTTGTTCCTTAAAGGGAATGGCGAAAGAAAAATCCACACAAAAATTGTTGTTCCTTATAGGGAACATTAGTTGTTCCCTGTAAGGAACAACAAAGAAAAAAATTGCAAAAAATGTGTTGTTCCTTATAGGGAACAACAATTGTTCCTTGTAAGGAACAACAAGGGAAATACATGCTAAAAATTGTTGTTCCATGTAAGTAACAACAACTGTTCCTTGTAGGGAATAACAAAGTAAACTGCACGCAAAAGTTTTGTTGTTCCTTAGAGGGAACAACAGTTGTTCCCTGTAGCGAACAACAAAGCAAAATTTACACAAAAATTGTTGTTCCTTATAGGGAACAACAACTGTTCCGTGTAGGGAAAAACAAGAAAAATACATGCTAGAAGTGTTGTTCCTTAGAGGGAACAACAGTTGTTCCTTGTAAGGAACAACAAAACAAAATTCTCACGAAAATTGTTGTTCCCTGTAGGGAACAACAAAGTGAAATACACACAAAAATTGTTGTTCCCTGTAGGGAACAACAAGGAAAAATGCATGCAGAAATTGTTGTTCTCTGTAGGGAACAACAAGGGAAAATACACACGAAAATTACTGTCCCCTGTAGGGAACAAAAGTTGTTCCCTATAGGGAACAACAAAGGAAAAATAGAGAAAAAATTAATATACAATCTATTATCCAAGAAAATCTAATCAAACAAAAAGGAAAATTTATGTACAAGTTTCAAAAAAAATAAATTCTTCACTGGACTGGCGTTGTTGAAGGGTTGTCCTTCTCAGTGAGAATTTGTATTTTGGAATCTTTCCGTAACTACTGGCAAAAGGATTCCCTTGTAAGCGGTTTGTGATAGAGGCGTACTCGATGTCCATTTGCTTTAAAAGAGTAGCTAGACCCATCAATGGTGGCTAATGTAAGGGTGTCCTTATCATGCACCTCTTGTATCTCATAGGGGCCTAACCATTTGGTCTGGAGTTTTCCTAGGAAATCCTGGAACCTAGAATCATATAGAAGTTCCCAATCACCTTCATGGAAGATCTTCTTCTTGATGAGGGCATCATGCCATTTCTCTCTTTATTTTTGGATCAATGTAGTATGCTGAAGAGGTGATAGCCATATTTCATCCAATTCTTTGATTTGATGTAGCTTGTTAATCTGTGCTTCATTCAGGTTCAAGCCTACTTCTTGAGCTATTCTCAATGTCTGAATTTCAAATTCTACTAGGAAGATAGGTTCTTTGCCAAACACTAGCTGATATGGGGAATATCCTGTGGTATTTCTCCATGTCATACGATATGCCCACAGGGCTTCTGGCAATCGGGTAGCCCAATCACATCTATGTGATGCGACTATCTTTGTTAGTATAGTCTCAATTACTTTATTGGTACTTTCTACCTAGCCGTTTGCCTGCGGGTGGTATGGAGATGTTATTTTGTGCATGATATGGTGATTTTTTAATGTGGCAGCGATCTTATGGCCTACAAATTGTGGCCCTCCATCCGTGATTATTTCTCTCGGCAGGCCATACCACACAAAGATTTGGAAAATAAAGTGGATTACTGAGTCCTCCGTTTCCCTTGGTAACGCTTTTGCCTCCACCCATTTAGTCACAGATTTTGTTGCAACCAGTATATATTTATTTTGATTAGATGATGGGTTTATTGGGCCAATAAAATACAATGCCCACCGTTTAGAAGGTTTAATGACTAACTGTGGATGCAGGGGCATCTCGTCAGACTATCCAGGGCAACCCATTCTTTGGTAGCTATCGCATGCCTGGACAAACTTCTTGGTGTCCATAAAAATGGTGGGCCAATAATATCCCATCTGTAAGACTTTGTGACCAGTCCTGCAGTCTACAAAATTTCCATCGCAAGGTCCATTGTGGTAAGCTTTGAGGATGTCAAAGATTTCATCTTCATTGACACACCTTCAGATATGCATATCGGCTCCTGTGTGAAAGAGGTATCCTCCAATCCAGGAGAACCGAGTGTTGTGTTGTACTATTTGTTTTCTTTCACTGGGTGTCAGGTGCTTGGGTAATTTTCCCACTGCTAGGTAGTTCACAACATCCGCGTACCATGGTGTTTTCATGGTTACAACAAATAAGTGCTCATCAAGGAATTGGTCTTGTACTGATTCCGATTCGTCTGTCTTTGGCACACGTGAGAGGAAGTCTGCCACTAGATTTTCCTTTCCTGGTTGATCCTTGATTGTTATATCGAATTCTTGCAAAAGGATCAACCATCTTATCACTCTTCCATTCGTAACATGTTTATTAGCTAAATAGTTAATGGAAGAGTGATCAGTATACAAAACCATAGGGTATCCTATTATATAGTGTCTGAAATTTTTAATAGCATAGGTTACAGCCAAAAATTCTTTCTCGGTCACAATGTAATTCAACTCAGCAGGAGATAAATTTTTGTTGATGTAGTATATCACATATGGTTTTTTATCTTCCTCCTCGCCGAGAACTGCTCTAATGGCTGTATCTGATGGATCAAATGAAATTTGAAATGGAAAATCCTTGTTCAAGCCTCGTAATAATGGGGCTACTGATACTAGCCATTTTAAATCTTCAAAAGCAATATCACATTTCTCAGTCCATATGAAATTGATACTTCCTGTTACTGCATATAATGGTGCGTCAATTTGGGAGAAATTCTTTATAAATCTTCTATAATATCCAAAAAATCTAAAAAAACTACGTACCTCAATTTGTGTGCAGGGGGTAGGTATTAAGAGGATTATTTGAATTTTTGTTGGATCTACCTGAATTCTAGCTGCTGAGATGTAGTGACCCAAGATGAGGCCCTCGGTCATCATCATGTGGCATTTCTCATGGCTTAAGCAGAGCTTGGTAGCAATGCATCTTTGCAGAACTTTCTCTAGAATTTGTAATGTCGGCTCGAAGTCATCTCCATAGGGTGTAAATTCATCCATGTACACCTTGAGTCCCTCATTTATCAAGTTTGAAAAAATGTTGAGTATGGCTCTCTGGAATGTGGCAAGTGCGTTGCACAGTCCAAAAGCAGGTGAAGGTAGTCTTATCCTGGTCTTCAGGGGCAGTTTGGATTTGATTGTAGCCACTGAAACCATCTAGGAAAGAGAAGATTTTTTTACTTGCCAATGTGTCCAAGACCTGGTCGATGAACGTGAGAGAAAAATGATCTTTTTGGGTTGCTTTATTAAGCTCTCTATAATAGACGCATATACGCCACTTCCCATTCTTCTTTGGCACCACAACTAATGGAGAAACTAATTTTCTATCAGATATAGGATAGATGAAATTTACATCTAACAATTTTTGTAGTTCATCTTTAACAACATCTTTAAGGTGAGGGTTTAATCTCTGTTGAGGTTGACGAATGGGTCTCGCATCTTTCTCTGTATAGATGTGGTGCATGCATAATTGGGGATCAATCCCTTCCATATCTGGGTAATCCCAAGTGAAAGCCTCTTTATATTTTCTGAGTTGAACAAGCCTCTGTTCCTGGTCATCAGTAAGGTTTTTATTAATGTTTAGGGCTTTCCCCGGCTCAATTTCAATGGGTTTAACGTTATAAACAGTTGTTGTTGGTATTATCTAGTCATTAATATATTTTAAGGGATCTTCTTCAATTTCGTTATCCAGGGCTGCTTCAATCATGTGACATTTTAGATTGGATACGACATCTAGTTGGTTAATATAAGTGTTAATGATGTCATCTCCTATTTGATTCTTAAATTTGAGAGCACCTTCTACAATTAGCGGAGATCGAATGTTTTCAGTTAAATATGATATAGGTTGTTTTCTAGTTTTTATTATTGTTAGGCTTGGCTGAGATGGAGGATATAAAGCTAGATTCTTCACATTACTTCCTCTTGCTATAGTCATATTGCCTATTTGACAGCTTATGCAAGCATCTGCGGTTGCTAGCTAAGGTCTTCCTAGAATTAGGGGATGTCCATCTAGCCAGTTTCTAGGATTGATAATCAAGAAATACGCTGGGTATTCCCAAGAATATAAAGACACCATTACATCCTGTAATGTCCCTTCTGGTTTGACAATCGATCGGTTGGCAAGTTACAGTAAGGTTGTAGTTGGATCCAAGGCTGTAATGCCAAGTTTTTGACAGGTTGTTGTTGTGAGAATATTAATGGTTGCTCCTAAATCAACTAATGCATTGAGGAAGGAACATCCATTTATTTGTACTGTGACTATACGGTTTCCTGGGTCCTCATATTTCACTGGTGTTTCTCTGCCTGTAATAAATCAGACAAAGTTCCAACTACGTGGACATTTGGGGTTGTTTTTATTTTCCTCTTAGGCATTTTAGTACACAATTCCTTAATAGTTTTTGCATAAATTGGAATGTCCTGAATAGCTTGGAGGAGGGGTATTTTTACACAGATTTTTTAATTCTCCTAGAAGATCAAAATTAGGATATTCTATTTGGCGGGGTATAATAAATCTCTCTAGGAATGGTGGAGAAGAGGTAATAGTTTGATAGTGACTTTTCTGTTTAACTGTATTCTCCACTTGAGGTGTTTGTTCTACAAGTAATGGATATTCCATTTGTATGTTTTCATCCCCCTTTGACTCAATTATCCATCTAGACCTTAATTTGAGTTCATTACACTCCCTCAACTCTATTTCTAGCTCTCGTCCTTCAATAATTTGTACATATTAGACTGGTCTATTGTTGGGATTCGGGTTGGGCTGGGCTGGGAGCTGTGGTTGTAGATTGGGTTGAGGGTTCTGTTGCAATGTGTCAAGTATTGGTAGTGTAGTTTGAGATAGGGGGATTATTCCTGTTGGCTGGTTTGTAGGTCTTTGCCAACTTGACTGCAAGTTCTGGTTTTGTGAAGTGGAGGGTGGCCATTGGGATGTATATGTATTGTTCTGCTAGAATGGTGGGAAGTAAGGGGAATTTGGCCAACTATTGTTTTGATTTGTTTGATTGGACCAAGGTGGCATAGAGAATGGTTGTTGTGACCAATTAGGGAAAGGTGGTTGGTTCTGCCACTTAGCTCCTGTGCATTGTTGAGAATTATATTGCGAGGGCTAAAAGAAAGAGGATGGGTCAGTAGGCATACCTATTTGTCGTGCTTGCCATTGGTGACACTAATTTAGCAGATAGATTGATTCTGTTTCTTCCTCTGCCTCCTTGAAGACTAATTTTTACCCTGGGAGTGATGGGAAGCTTTTTGTGGCATGATCTTGAGTGCATATGGCACATGTCTATACCATATCCAGCGGGCATTCTTTATGACTATACTTCATGCATTGTGGTAAAAAGATCACCAGGTTCTATTATGCTTCAGCTTGCTTCTTCTTGGCTTGCATGATGTCTAATTGCATCGTCAAAGTTCCCAAGATATTTGTTTTGAAATCCTCCAGCATGTTGTTGATTTCTGCACGAATAATGCTTCAGCTACAAATTTTGCTGTCCGTGGTGGTTATACCACATTTTGCTAGTTTCAATCTCATACTACCCCTTGAGCAACTGACACACACATTAATAATGTTAGCGTAGTCTTCTTGATATATATCACCTTTACCCATAATATTTAATGTCTCTATCCATTGGTCTTTCATCCCTTTAATCAGTGTAGTTTTTAGCACATTATCAGGCAAAGGCAAAGTTGCGTAGGGAGATCTTTGGAGGTTATATTGAAAACGATCCACATATTCTTCCAACGTTTCACTAGGTCTTGCTACCATTTGGAATATTTCGTCTTTTAGTTCCCTAGATCTACAATAGTCCCGATATTTTTTAAGGAAAGTGGTTTTCATTTAATCCCAATCATTTATGGTGCCCCCACCTAGTCCCATAAACCAATGCAGGGCTACTCCTTTTAACATAGAGGGAAACAACTTTAGTTTCTGGGGGTCGGTGGTGTAATCATAACCCTGAAATAATACATCAAATTCAAACAGAAATGCATCTGGATCCTCTGATGTGAGTCCGTGAAAGGTGGGAATATTTTGTAGAGGGATAGCTTTCATGGGTGCATTGATAGCTATGTCAACGATCAGATACTGTAATGTAGAGGTCTAGAGTGCCTATGGATTATTGGATATTTGATCAAATATATGATAGTACCCTTATGGGATCTCTAGAGCTAGAGAGTTATTCCTAGGATGTCTAAAAGGGGTGGAAATGATCTCAACAACACTCCCTTGGTCTGGGATAATGGGTGTCCTTTGCTCAATTCCTACCTGAGGGGATCTTGGTTCCTCTATTTCCCCTGTTTCTCCTCCTCCTTCATGAATATTACAAGAATTCCTTTCTTGTGTGGAAATTGGGTGCGAATTTTCAATTTCTTGAAAGCATTGCTCAGTTCCTACTATTTTACTGTGGACTTCAACATAGGCTACAGGTGGTGAGCCTGTGGCCTGAAGGGAGACAGTAGGTTGTCTGGAAGCAACTTTTCAGGGACCTACTGATGGCTGAGATTCAACTTTCTTTAAGATGTTGTCTATGAAAGTAGATCATCCAAGGGTCATCGGTCCCTTAGATTTTTCAGGTTTGGGTAGTGGAATTGGATTGTTTTTGGGTCTTTTCTTCTTAATCATTCATGCAAACAATTCAAATGTTTATCTCTACCCTAATTTCCTAAAATTTTGCTAGAAAGCGGGTGGGGCAGTAGGCATTTTAATTTCTCTATACGTAGGTTCTTACCTTCCATTTTTAATACCCAGTTCTCTCTCAATAGACAAGCATCAAACACCTACTTCACTTTTCTGTAATTGTGCTGAAAAGTTGGCGGAGGAGCAAGCACTTTACTAGCTCATTACATAGGTTCTTACCTTTCGTTTTCAATACCCAATTCTTCCTCAGCAACAATTATCAGATATACATCACTCTTTGTAAATGGCTACACTCTCCACGGCAACGACGCCAAAATGTTGGTTGATATAAGGTACCTTTTAAAACTCCTAATTATCCCACATTAATTATCAACCCGGGCAAGTCCTCTTATTTCAAGAATGTACACAGTATGTGGCTACTATTAATTCACAGAGTAAGGTTTCATAACTTGTAGTATATATCTTTTAATACAAGAGTAAACAGATGCATCTAATAAACTCCAATTTCAATTATTAAAGGAAATATCAAAACTCAATCCTCTACTGAAATCAAATCTTACAGCAATTCGAGTAACAACACCATCAGTGGACAGTACAGTAGAAATAACTAATCTCTTCTTTACTAATTTAATCTAAATTAAACTCAATCTCCAGTAAATAATCCAAATAGCAATGTTATCAATCTGAGAGTCTAATAGCGATAATCAAACTCTTTACATTTGATTAAATCAATCCGAATATTTATCTAAGTAACTTAATCTGCAATAAAGGTAAACTAAATCAAACGACAGTGCTGTAAATCATATAAAGCGGAGATATATTGTTAATACAAGAAAATAATAAATAGCAAAGGGAATAAAACTATAGAAAGTAGAAAATTATCAAACCAATCACACTTGCAAGAATCATAAAAGTATGGCACAAAGAAAGTAGTTAAATCCACCAGAGGTTGGGCCCTTAGCTGCCAGTGAACACTGCTAAGTTACTTCGGATAACGTGAGGGAAAAACAAGTTCAATTATATATTAATCATCGAACTTAAGGAGCATTACAATATAGTCATGTTCTCTTAACAGTGAGAGTCTGTAATTACAATTACAATTCGAAAATAACAGAGATTCCCCTCCCCTTTTATTCTTACAATCATCCTCTTTTATAATCAGAAAGGGTAAAGATAAATGGTAAATGCGATCCCTCAGGATTGAGAGATCCTGAGGGATTCACAACTGATTGCTAACTCCAGACATCGTTCCTATTCTGCGTTGATCCCTCTGATTTTCTCTCAGCCTTGTTCGCAACCGACTCATTCCTTCCTTTGCTTGTCGGATTTTTTCGTTCCAACGTCAGGGAACAACGATCATTCCTTTTTTCACTTTCCTGCATAAGAAGGTAAAAGGTTAGCTAAATTGTAACTGCAAATAATTCCTTCATTTCTTACCATAATTCCTCAACATATTAGCACATTATGATATGGAAAAGATAAGAATCAAGGAAAAAGATGATGAGATTAATAGTAAATACATACCCATTTTGTAACTCAACACTTAGAAAATATGTAGTTATACTAAATAGCTTCTTGTTGAGATGAAATATTTCCTAAGTATATGAAAAAGATAAATTTATTAAATATGGCCAAAATGTTGAAGATGGTGAAAAACGAATCTTATTCCACTACTATGTGAAAAAATTCCTAGTGAACTTGGGAAGGTTCTAAAAGGAATACTCAAAATGACTTACCTTTACTAAGGTGGTGTTGTCGCTGCCACAACTATCCTCCAAATTTTTTGCTATGTCAATTTCAAAGCCTACAATAATTGTAGTTTCAAGCCCCCCTTGAGTTGTCATGTTGTTTTTTTTGTTATTTATGTGTTTTCTCCTACCGTCACATCCTACTAATTCAATGTTTCCTAAGCGTCATCACTTAACCATTAGAAAGAAATTGAGTAAATCAGTCCATGGTTAGGTGAACTCATGATCTTTTTAGACTTAGAAACTTGCCTTATCATCATGTGCACACACTAGAAATACACTCAAAAGCATGCAAAAGAAAATAAAAGCAAGGAATTCTCTCATAAAAGAAAATTCACACTTTAAGTTGATGAAGATGCGCACTTTATTTGAGCTTCGGGCTGAAGGAGGGTGCCCTACTTGAGCACACTCCTTCATGCTAAGAAAGTGCACCCTATCTGGGTGCACTCCTTCGTGTCAAAGACATGCACCCTATCCAGTTGCATGCAGGAGGCAACTTATTGCATGAGGGTGCACTCCTATAAAATAAGAGCCTTATTAACTCCTCTTAACTAACCCTTTCATGCGATGAAAAGTAACACTCATGCATGGATTAATTTTTCTACAAATTAATGTGTAGATTTGAAATTGCTCATGAAATTTACTAAATCACAAGACTCGAAGCTACTCTACTGAGATGTGGAAGTTAATTCACCATCTAGAACAAAAATCATAGACATGCAAAAGGAAACATCACACATGCACATATATTTATCTAGGGGAAAGCAACCGCTCAAAACCCATTGCTATATGTATTGAATTAATCAAAGAATAGAGATGAAATACATATTCTTTCTCAAGTCTGAGCAAACCCTGCAAGTGTATAGTTTATCCTTCTTTCTAACTGAATGACTTTTGCCAAAACTTAGCCAATTTTAAATCCCTCCAAACTATTATTTCCTTATGATTTTCCTTGAGGAAATTAGCCCCTATTATCTAGGAAATTCCCATTATTGAAGTGTGCAATTCCTCTAGGTCCTTCCTTTGACTACATGCAACACCTGTACACATGGGAATAGTCTACAATTGATAGTACGCTTCCTTGGAATCTCCATATCAATTGGGTAACTCAAATTCTCTACGTCCAACAATTATTTTGGGTTGATTGATTAGTTAACTGGTTGATCACTAAGTCTGGTTGAAGTTCCACTTCCACAACTTGACCTCCACTAGTTCTTATAATAGTTAGAACTAGTTTAACGGACAATAACTCAAATTAACTGAAGTAGGATTACTACAAATTAGAAATCAATCATAATGAACTAGAATAAAGCTTCCCCAACTCAAATTAACTGAGTTAAATGAGTGACAAGTGCCATGTCACCTTAGTTAACTACCTCCAAGATTTCTGCTCAAATATAAATTCAAATTTTCTATAGATTGACCACGACAAAGTCAAACCGATATTTTTTTGTTGCATTTTCAACAATTTTGCATGTTAATTTCTTTAAATAAACTTAGTTAATAATTCTTTGCATAATCATTTCGTCTAAGTTGAGTGCACATTTGGGGAATCAAGAAGCTCTTCATCAACCAGTGTTAAGTAGGTTTGCATGTCAAATCCTTCTATTGCGTCTCATGATTTCACTACCGAATATTGCTTTTCTTGCTTTCGATTACTTGTTTTTCAATTTTCTTGGTTAGGTTTATGATGAAGCTTCATGTGTCATGTGTTAATCCACTATTGCATGCAAGAAATTATTCACATTTTAGAAACCTTCTATATTCTGCCATGCATGCGACAACAACTATAAAGACTTGCATATCCTTCTCTTCTCCATCTTATCATCAAATTCTATTGTTTGAACTTATTTATGAGCTTCTAACAGGTAGGGCACAATCCTTGAGCTCGAAGCCCCATCAACCTCGAAAATTGTGCCTTGATTGACGAAGTTTTCTTCCCGAGCACATGAGTGCATTACGAAGGCACATAACATTTCCCTTCAACCTATTAGAGCGCTACAATGCACCTCTTTTCCTTAAAGTGCATGAGTGCATCATAGAGGCACTAAGCCTCATCATTCAACCCTTTAGCATGCGATAGTGCACCCTCCTTTTCCTTGAATGCATGGGTGCATTATGAAGGCCCGAAGCCCTATTAACCTCATCCTTCATCCCTTAAGAGTGTGATAGTGTGCTCTCCTTGTCTCCTTGAGCGCATGGCCACATAGGGAAGACCTAAAGACAAATTTTCCCATCCCTTCAACCCCTTAGGGTGTGAAAGTGCACCCTTATTATTTTTTCTTCCTTTCTTGAGCACAGGAGTGCACTACAAAGCCCCGAATGACCATGCATGTCCCCTTCATGCTTTGAAAGTGTACCCTCCTAGTTTGCATGTGCATTTTATCTTGCATGCAAGTTATTTTATGTTTTCGTTCATATTTTTGCATGATCTATTATCTATAATGTCTCCTTGAAATTGATTTAGAAGTATTGTTGGATAGTTAGGTTATTTTAAGGTAGTACTATCACTATGAGTGTGTTACCCCAAACATGTGCTCTTGCTACAAGTGTTGCCACATTGTCGTCATTTATTGGAGACATATCGCCTCACAAAGTGACCTCCAAAAAACTTTCAGAAGCAAGCGTTGATGAACATGCGGAAGTTACAAGGCCTAATGTTCCCATATTCGCAGACACTTAGTGCTTAATTGATAAATGCACATAGGTCACTTGGAGAAAAATATACAACACATTCATGCAGGAAAGTTTTCCCAAGGACTTAAAAGGTTTGCATGCATATATCAACATAAAGAATTCCATCAGGCACATATTTGCATGCAGATTCCTGGTCATGCCATGTGGATAAGTAATTGAATGGATCATTAGGCACATGGATGATTATCGCATTGTGATACGAAGTGAGAGTGGCAGTCAACTCACCACCTATATTGGTGAAGACATGCAAACATATTATAAGATGCTCAAGCCCATTGAATAGGAAAATTGTGACTTTTACACAAGATGGGAAACCCTCGACACTACTGATGTTAGCAAAACATGGTGTTGATATCCAACCAAGTTTCAATATCGCTCATCTGCAACATATCTGATGAAGATTCTCAGAGATGTCTATCAATACCTGATATCTATGTATTGCCAGTTGTATGGGCTTAAGAATGGTGAGGTATTCCAAGAGAAATGGAAATACATTATCAGTATAATAGTGAGTCGTGGAAAGGTTTTACATTGGGTGGATATCCTGTCATTTGAGTTGCAGCGTCAGGTGGGTTGGGCAAAAGCATCTTTATAAGTGAAGTAGGCACCAAAATTCTACATGTATGCATTTCTCTTAGATGAAATCTATGCACAGTATGTGTTCCCGGGAATGAACTGGAATTGGACTCCTGAGGAGAAGTTCCCTGTTTACATCCACTATAGAGTGTTATTCGAGTTGAAGTTTAGAGGATTATATGAAAACTTAGTTGAACAGTTCTTTGTAGTAATATTTCACATGATTTTTGAGATCGATCCTCCTTGCATGACTAATTAGGTGAAGGAGTCACTTCAAGATATTGCAGACTGGCTTGCAGCTCCAAAGGGTACATACATTAGTTGTTATAGTTTTCAGATATCCCTTCATCTGATGCCACAATATGTGACTAACAAAATGGTCATGGAAGAAGTTGCAAATTAGCTAGACAAGGGATTATCAAGAATTCTTCACGGGAGGAAGAAATTCCCTTGGCATACCTTTTCATTGTGGATAGGATTGTATGAATTAAAGTGTCACAAGGCTACATCCCCAGGGATATTGGAGATGGATCGCCTACACTTCACCACTAAATATATCTATGGATATGATACCAAGTGAATTTTCAGGCAACATTGTTAAAGGATCAATCACAATACATGGTACTTATCTATGTCTACAATAAAAGATGAAAAGATAAAGAACTAGTACAATACCAATATGAAGACAAATCCACTATTGGAGGTCAATTCACCCTATGATCCACTAGCTCAATATTTGTAAGAGAATGAGGAGGAGGAGATAACACCTTAAGTAAGGAAACTAGCTTGCAAGAAAAGGATCAGATATTCCTCGACATGTGAGATCAATAAGAAATGAAAAGTTGATCCCTTGAGTTTAGGATGTAGACAAGTAGAGAAGGAGAAAGGAGAAATAGAAGAAGAGGAGAGGAAAAGCTAGCAAGATGAGTTGCTTGAAGAGAAAGAAAAAGAAGAAGAAGAAGAGAGGAGGTGGATAGAAGAAGAGCAACAGAGGTAGTCCCAAGAGGAGGAAGCATTGAATTAGGAGATGGAAGAGGAGAAGTTCAAGGTAGAATATACCATGCTGCCAATGGAGGAAGAGTTGGGTACTATAGGAGAACATCCTCTTATAGGTAGTAATATTCCATTCGAAGAGATGGGGATCACACCTCCACTAGTAGACAGGGTCACAAATGTATTTAGTGTAACATCTAGTCAACTGAAGAAGAGGATCGTGAAATAGAGGTATAGATGTTTCTCAAAGGATCCTCAAAATCCAGTCTCAGTGGCCACAAAGAAGGTGGTATCTGACAACACTAGAAGAAATTTGAGGGCAGTTATGGCAACAAATGTTGCATTCACTACAAAAAAATAGGATAACTTGGAGTACTTATTGAATGAGAATGCTAGGTTGAGAAGGGAACTTTTTGTGGTGAAGCAACAAGTAGAACATCTTACGGTAGAGAACCAACGATTGTCATCATAGAACTTCAAATTCACAGAATGGCAGTCAAACATGCAAGAAGAGCTAGGGGAAATGGAGGATACTATGGCATGATTATATGATGAGATGATACTTATAAAACAGGTTGTGACTCCTCTAATTGGCATTCAGAAGAATGCATAGTAAGTGGTGAAGCTCTTGAAGATAACAAGCAAGGTCATTGATTAGATGTAGGAGTGGACTGCCAAATATCCATATGCTCTGTAGTACTTGGAAAAGAAGGATAAGATTACCACAAGAATATATCAAGTTCAAGTGAGACTCCACCTATAAAATTACTCCCATCTCAGAGCACCATTGACTAGTACTATGGTTGCATACAATCGACTACATAATGGATTGATTCTCTTACACAAAAGCATGAGATGCCTACCATCAGATCTCTTGAAGCAATCAGAGGCAGGGAGGTTGTTTTCTAGGAGATCAGAAAATATATTGAACAAATCAAGCAAGAAAAGGAATGGGAAGCCTTGCATGTAACGAAAAACATTATCTAGTCAAAGCGCATATGAAACTCTCATGGTTGTGGAATAATGTATAGTCAAGCTCCAAGAGCATACTAACATAGGTGTTGGAGGTAAAGATGCACTACAAAGGGGACTTAGTAATCTAGGTCGAAGTTATCACAAAGGAGTTCAGAGCATGACACACCTACATTATGAGTGAACTCCATGAAGAAGCAAATGGTTTATCTGTTTGATGAGTTTTGTCCCATAGTCATTTTTGTCTTATTAGGCTACTCTCTCATTTATAAATTGTCTTATGTAATAAATTTTATGAAATGAAGTCCAAGGGACACATATGGAATATGAAGCCACACATTGGAATGTAAAGAGTCATGTAGTGAATATGGATAATCATAGGAGTTGAAGAGTCATGAGGAAGCTCAAAGGTCATTGTAATTGTTATAAATAGCTCATCATAACTCCAACAAAAGGATTTTTTTGGGGGTCAGGGATTTTAGAAAGCTTTAGATTCTAGAGGTGTTGCCTTGGATTCTCTTGTAAGGCATAATAGATAAATCATTCTTTGGAGAAGAAAGTTGTCGCTTCATGTTCAACTATTAGATACAATGTTTCATATATGTAGTAGTGTACTTGGGATGTTACACTTTTAATCAAAAATCTCAATGAGCTGGCATTCCTTCATGCATGTATCATAGGTGTAGTTGGACTATTCTAATTATGTTTATGGTAATTTTTTCTTTACTCACATACTAAGTTAATGAACTATTTTGTTGGTTAGTTATGGATATTATTGAATGAATGCTATTATGTATTAATGATTGTTGTTTGCTATGTGGACTAATCTGTAGGTACTCAACAAGCCTTTCTTTATTTCCAAGTCCTAATTTAGGATAGTACAATTACTTGTCTAACTGGTGGCTCATTTCTCTCACCAACCATAGAATTCCCCCTCATATACCTTACATTAGATGTCTCAAAAATCTCACATTATTGTTTCCTCAAAGTAATGTGTGTTCTCTTGTGTCGGTTGATACCCAAGGCATATCTTTAAATCATTCCAATGGTGGTCGCATTGTATTATTAGATGGGAGTCTTACACAAAATGGTGTGAGGTCTGATTGGGACTTCATATCGGGGAGATCCCCTTACAATGTTGGTGACATCTAACACCGTCAACATTTTTGGTGCTAGAAGGAGGGCCAGATGACAAGCTGAGCCTATGAAGTCTGTTTGAATCTCTTATCCTTAATGGCTTCACCCCAAATCATAATCTTGAGGTGTTTCATTGGAGCTTTAGATCTTTCAATCCCTGTGGATTTTCTTCATAGCTTGTCTCGATTTAAATTTTATGTCCAAGGGTATAACAACCATCCTTGATTACGTTATTGAATTTGTCCAATTTTGATTTTTGAATGGGGTTTTTTCAGAAGAAATCCATGTGTGGTTGTTTACCCTGACATTGGATGGTCATGCAATGCAATGGTGCTACTCCTTACCCACTGTTTCTATCACATATTTCAAACATTTGGCTGACAAACTTCATTAATTTTTGACAAGTACGAATATCAAGATGTTCTTGACAAAATTGATCAACTTATAATGGAACCAGATGAATCTCTTCAACATTTCCCTAATCAATTCCTTCATGTTTCTTATGAGTTTCCAAATGAGGATGTGGATTGGAAGTTCTTATATGAGAAATTTATTTTCTTAGTTCAGATGTCAAGGAAATATTTTGAATTTGATGCCTCATGTCCTCCTGATCCAAAATTATTTGAGCATCCTCAGGAAGAATAAAGCATGCCTTTCGTTCCATGTCCTTCGCCTTTTGATGTTCCATGTTTTGAACCTCAATCGATCATTAAATTAGAAGATAAATTCATTGATAAAGAACTGATTTGTCTTTCACATCTTTCCTCCGATGGTGTAATCCAATCTTAGAAATCAACCATATTCCAATATTGATATTTTTCCAGTCAATCTTCTACCCGTTGATCAATATCAACCCTTGGATGGTCATGACCCCGATGATTTTCTTCTTGCTGAATTATACGGTGATGATTGTCCAAGTAATATGGATGAATCTTTGTTTGTGCATGAAGATTTTGATTTGCAACAGTTTAAAATCGAGTCTGAGGCAGTTATTGATGAAATCCTTTCAAGTATATCTCCATTTGATCAATAAAATGAGGCACTTATCATCGAACATTTTTGCAGTAATATTGAAAATCTATCTTATTCTGAATCTCATGATTTAATTAACGAATATTGTTTTGATAAGTAGCTGATGTGTTTTTTCCGATTGATTATCAATCTTGTCAGGGTTCAAATTTAAGTTAGGTGAGTAAAGAACTTCAACATATGCTGATGGTTATTTCAGGTTGTTGTCACCTTTGTGATATCTATGACTTTGGTCAATTCATGATTCATTTACAAAGTTTCATCATTCATTTCAGTTCATGATTTGCTTACAAAGTTTCATCATTCAGGTTAGTTCATGATTTTCTTACAAAGTTTCATCATTCAGGTCATCACATGGGATGTTGACTCACTCCTAAGGGATGCTTATTTATCCACGCAAAAGTTTTAAACCCCCATGGGAGGATATTTAATTTGACTATTGATTTTCTACTTATACATCCCATCTCAAATAAATCTATAATACTTAATGAAGGAATAAAGGAGGATCTTAAAAAATATTTTCAATCATCCATCGAAGAATCCCATCTGCACGTTAACTTGGATTATGGTCATCCTGATGAAATTGCCCCAAAACAAGTGCCCATGCTACAAGTGTTGCCACTTTATTGTCATCTGTTGGAGACATGTCACCTCGCAAAGTGACCTCCAAAGAACTTTCATGAGAAAGAACTAATGAACCCATTGAAGTTACAAGGCCCAATGTTCCCATATATGTAGATACTCAGTGCTTCATTGATAAAGGCACATAGGTCACTTGGAGAAAAATATACAACACATTCATGCAAGAGAGGTTTCCCAGGGATTTAGAAGATTTTCTTGAATATATCAATATCGAGAATTCTAGGAGGCACAAGATTGCATGCAAATCTCCAGTCATGCCATGTGCGAAAGTAATTGATTCTCACATTGTGCTACGAAGTGATAATGGTAATCAGCTCACCACATATACTGGTGAAAACATATAGAGATAATAATATGCTCAAGCCCACTAAATACGAAAATGATGACTTTTACACAATATGGGCAACCCTCGACACTACTGATGTTATAAAAACATGGTGTCAAGGGCCATCCAATTTCCAAAATTGCCCATATATAGTGTATCCGACGAAGATTCTCAGAGATGTCTATCAATACTTGATAGCTATTCTGTTGGGTCCCTATAATACTAGTGATTACCCCATTATTATTGTAGTTGTACCCCTATTAATATTGTCGTGCCCCTATTGTCCCCATATTGTTATTACTGTGCCCCATAGAATCCCTCTATTGTTATTTTTGTGGCTTTATATTATTATTGTTAGGTCGGCTGGTTTATATTGTGACTCTTTAGACTCCTATATATAGAAAGGAGGTTTATCATTTGCATCATCCAATAATTGTTTATTTATGTAATGTAAAGGAGGTTGCCCCCTCGAAGAGACTGAATTATAAGGCGTTGATCTATCTTTTCTATCTTTTCTATCTTTTCTTTTCTATCTTTTCTTGATCTATCTTGATCTATCTTTTCTATCTTTTCTTTTGCACAAAAAGGAAAAGAATCTAAGATGGATTGTTTAAAGAAAGATGTAGAAGCTGAGATGAATGACGTGGAAGCTAATATGGATGATTTGAAGATATATTTGAACACAAACATGGAAGAATTGAAGATAAATATGAATAAGTTGCTACAAGAAAGGGTCACTAAGGGTGAAAGGGTAGTAAAGGAAACTCATGATGAGAACAAAAGAAATGTTAATCATGATTCCATAGACTCTAATCTTGGATCGAAGACCCACCATATTCCAAAAATGGATATGAGGAAGTTTGATGGCAAGGATTCCGCAACATGGATATTACAGATGGAGCAATTTTTCGATCACAATAATGTGCAAAACACACAAAAGGTACGTATGGCAACTTTATATTTGGAACCAAATCAGTTTGTATGGTATCAATGGCTTTGCTCTCATAAATAATTTATCACTTGGGCATTTTTTATGGAAGAATTGATGGCACATTATGAGGATACAAAAAGCAACACTTTTTTTAGCCAATTGATAAGTCTCAAACAAAAGGGTTCAATAATGGAGCACATTGAGGAGTTCCAAAAATTGAACATAAGGGAAAAGATATTCCAGAGGAGCATAGGATTGATGTGTTCATAGGGTCTTTAAAGGATAATATCCAACATGATGTTCGCCTTTGGGAACCTGATTCATTAGAGAAGGCATTCAGGTTAGCAAGAAAATTGGAAAGCAAAATTATGGCAACCAGGAAGCATACCACTCACATCTATAAAGACGGAAGTGGTGTTGCCGCTAGTCTTCCACAACCTATAAGGTTGACACCACAA
>APFE030165630.1:107030-141120 GCA_000404065.3 Pinus taeda
AAACATATAAATATTATTGAATAAATAAATACAAACCAAAATTCCATACATCCATTAGTTAAATAAAAGAAGTAAAGAATGAATAGAAACATATGGAAGGAAGAACAACTGATCTATATGAATAAAGGAGTTGGAGGAAAGTTACAACAATCAAATGTAGTTGCAACAACACCTCCCCCAACTCATAGCTCCAAAACTCTCCCTCTCAAGATAGATCTCAGCAGCGTGACAATACGAGAATTCCAATCATTTTTTCAATGGCCAAGCCTCCAATATATAGGAAAGTGAAGGCTATGAATATTTCCCAAATTCCTCATTAGTTCAATTTGGGAAAAATCTTTTGGGTGAATAATGTTTCCTCATATAAAAATGGCCTTTTCCACTTTTTAGATGCCTTTGTGCTTAGGAAAAAGCTTCTCGATGCTTTATGGCTCTTTCTTGCTTTTGTATGCTTTTATTTTTTAGGCAAAAGCTAAAGATGAGGATAAAGAGATCACATTCCATCATATGAGTTTCCGAAAGTGAACAGGAATGTCAAATTCAAATTCTAGTTTGCTTGTGTTTTAGTTTTTTTTAATATATATTTAGTTTTGATATTTTTTTATTTTCTAAAAAAATATAATTAGTTTTTGGTATTTTTTTTCTATAAGAAAAATTATATTTTGTTTTATAAAAATGGATTTTAAACATTCCATTCATGCTAAATTTGTGATTTTATGATAGGAGTTTAAATTATATATAAAAAAGTGATTCAATGCCATGTGTTGTGTCGTTGACATGGGTGTTATACATCTCTTCCTTGCTAAGTTATAGAATGTGCTTATGTTTTCTTAATGTAATAAAACTAATTATGTTCTTCATGACATCTTGAAATGTTCATCTTGAACCAGACTAATAAAACAATAAAGTTAAAATAGGTTTGTCTTTGTCCTTTGCAGATATTTGTCCCCATTAATCTTGATCTTAATAGATTAATTGTCTTATGGTGGCCTTGAGTGGTCACTTCCATTAGTTGCATGCTTTATAGTTTTCTGTTAGTGACATTTTTTAGGCTTGATAATATGTTATTTAATTTATCAAAATGTGTTATTGTCCATATCATTGTTAAATATGCTGGTTTTTGAGCATGTTTTAGCAAAACATTCCCAAAATGTTTATAGATTGTATTTTATAATGCAATGATTCATTGCTTGATGAAATTGTTTTGGATATTTTTTTAATGATTCATTGATTGATGAAATTTCTATGGATATTTTTTTTAGTATATTAAATTGTATGTGATAAAGTCAAAAGTCACCTCTTTTTTAGATTTTCATTGGTCAATTTCCCTTAAGGCCATCAAGTTCACCATTTTGTCCCAGGTTAAGGAAATATAGGAGTCATGAAGTGGAATTGTCCAAGCACTTAAATCTTGAGACATGTTTTTTTTAGTCACATTATACTTCCTTTCTATGTAAATTCTTGATGAAAATAGTCTCATGGAACATGAGGGGCCTCAATAGTAAAGGAAAACAAAGACTCCTAAAAGAAAAATGGTACACAAAGCACCCATCAATAATATTGATATAAGAAGCAAAAATATTAACTGAGGTTCTACCTCATATAATTAGAAAATGGGGGAGGAATTTCCAAGTAGTAGTGATTGATGCTTAGAGATACTTGGGTGGAATGGTTATTATTTGAAATGATCAAAACATCAAGGTTACCAATATGTTTACCTCTTTTCGCATTATGACAATACAATTTTAGTTAATTGACATCGAGGGCTACTACCATGTATCCAATGTATATGACTCCAATATCGCAAATGGAAAACATCTATTTCTCAATTCTATTTCTAGCACAAGTAATTTATACTCCCCATCTCCATGGATTATTGGTAGTGACTTCAATATTATCAAGTATCTCGAGGAAAAGAAAAGATGAATCGCAATGTTTAACAAGATATTTTGTAAGTTATACATTAAAGCCATAAAGTAGTCACCATTAAAGTTGTCAAGCAATGAGTCTCCAACCCACACATGTGGATCAATGAGATGTAATACATGTGTGTGTGGTGAGTAACTTAATACACCACTCTAATAACTCCACAAACTTATGTATTTCACTCCGTCCACATAAATTGACAGTAGTGTGACATAAGTAAACCAAGAGTAGACATGAAAACCTTAGGCAACAAACATTCCCTACATCCTCAATTAGGTGCTTAAATGATGAAGTGAAAATGCAAGGAGAAAAGAGGAATTCATGATTTAACCATCACAAACATGTGATCAAGTGTGACTAGGAGTGTATATATTCATATATTGTCCAAAGAGGGAGTGAATACATGACTTACCATTAATTGGCCCTTATTTTTCTTCCTTTTTCATTTTCTTAAATATAGGAATTAGGGAATAAGGTTTTCATAAGTTTGGCACAACTTGTAGATATAAGATTTACATGAATTTTCACGTCAACCTTAGAGTTTAGACTTAGATAAATCAATATAGTGTATCTTTAATGATTTTGGCTTTCACTTTTTTATTTTATTTCATCACAAATGGCAAAAGGGGAAATATTTTGCCACAAATCTATGAATGCTTAATCATAAAGGCGTCATGTGATGAAAAAAAATTAATGATGTTATTCTCTATGAAAATGATGGGTGTTCTTGAGAAAATCTTATGCTTGTGGATGTCTCTTCTCTGGTTGAGAGGGAGTGAGGGTAGACACCATATTATCCATATGTCATGTACTATGGCCAGGACTAACAATCATAAGCCTAGTAAAGACACTAGTAGGGAGAATGGTGGATTGGATAAACATCTGGGACCAATATGCTTTGAGAATTTGGACTTTGACTAGGACTAATCGCCATAAGTCAAGTACATTAATCCAATATAAGAATAGTCATGAGGATTGATATTTCCTGGTGTCAAATATTATGATAGTGAATTAGGAAATGATCGTGTGAGGACATACCTGGTGAACATCCTGGTGGGGTAAGTGCCTAGAGAGGTAGTGGTGTCCAAATTTATGCGTCCCAACATTGTGCTCTGATCTAATGGAGAGATAAACTTGTTATTCAAGTCCTTACTATTTTGACAATGTTGGTTATGATGATGTAAATCATCATTGATGCTTATCAATCTAGATCCCTTCTTATATGAATATTTCAACTTGAGAGTACTTTTTTGTCTCATTATGAGTACCTCCCTAGTTTAGAGGGAGGGTCATCATCTTCATTATCGCCATCATCACCACCATCAATGTCATCATTATTGTCATCATTTCATTATCGTCATAATGATCATTCATGTCTTAATCATCATCATCATCATCATGATTATGGATATTGTATCAATTATTCATAATTATAGGAATCATGAGAAATATCATCAACCTAAAAAATGTTACGAGTGCTCGAAAAGGGTTGTTAGGACACATGATATATGCAAGAAAAATAACAGCTTTATTTTTTAGAGATGATCGATGATCATCATCATTACTACCATTATCATCGTCATTATAATTGCCATCATCCCCATCATCATAACTAATATATTTTTTATCATAATTGTTGTCATCTTCATCATGAACATCATAATCATCATTCATGCCATTATTGTTCTTGATGATGACCAAGATGAAAATAATGATAATGATGATCAGATGATGATGACTTGGAAGATGACGCCAAAGATAATTATTATGATTTTTACCATGACAACATTTAAAAATTGGGAAGAATGGCCAAGGTCATTAGCATCATCATCATCATTGTCATTGTAACTCTCATCATCTTTATCATCATTGTCATTATCATAACAATCACAATTGATGTCATCATCATCATCTTCATTATCATCATCGTTATAATTATTGACATTGTCATTAGTTGTTCATAATTTTCAATGTCATAAGAAATATCATCAATGCAAAAAATATGATGTGTGTTGGAAAAGGGATGCAAAAGTGAACAAAATAAATGGGGGTAAAAATAAACGTAAATTTGGATGAAGAGTGGACACAACATAGTAGATGCAGAACAAGACAGAAAAATTAACACAAAAGTGGATGAAAAAATAGACGCAATATTTGATGTAAAGATGAACACAAAATAGGATTCAAACATGGATGAAAAAGTGGAAGAAAACATTGGCACAATAGTAGGCATAAAACTTAGCATGAATTGTGGTGAAACAAATGTGGATACTACAAAAAAAAAAAAAAAAAGACACAAACTTGAATACAAAAAGGAGAAAAAAATTGGATGAAAAAGGGATGTAAACATGGGCCAAACATGGGTGCAATATTGAACATAAAATTAGTTGCAAAATTCGACGAATCAAAAGTGGATGTAAAAGTAGATTTGAAATGGGATGTAAAAAACATAAACAATATTTGATGCAAACTTGGACACAAAAGAGGATACAAATGTGGATGCAATAGTGGAAGAAAATGTGGGTTGCAAGGATAGGCATAAGATATGGCAGAAATCATAGCACAAAAAAAAGTGGATGTAATAATAGACAAAAAAAAGATGCAAACTTAGATGCTATAAGGGATGTAAAAGTGGATGTAAACATGGGTGCAACATGAGAAACAAAATTGGATGCAAAATATGGATGCAATGGAAGTACATGAAAAAGAAGATACAAAATGAGATGCAAAACCCAACACAATATTCGATGCAAAAATAGATGCAATGTTTTATGCAAAAGAGGATGTGAAGATGGATGCAAAATTGGAAGTAAACGTGGGTATAGTAGTAAGTACAAAACATGGCACAAATTGTGTCACAACAAAAGTGGATGTAATGATAGATACAAAAAGAGAAGCAAATGAAGATGAAAAATAGGATGCAAAAAGGGATGTAAAAGTGGGCGTAAACATGGGTGCAACAATGGATGTAAAATATGATGCAAAAGTTGATGCAACAAATTCTATGCAAAACTAGATGCAATACAAGACACAAAACTTGATGCAAATCTTGACACAATAGTGGATATAAAAAGGGATTAAACGTAGATCTAAAAGTTGATGAAACCTAGATGTATATGGGGATGCAATCGTGGATGCAAATTTAGAAACAAAAAAGGGTGCAAAGGGAGGTGTCAAACTAGGTGCAAAGTATGGCACAAGAAAAATGGATGCAATAGTGGACACAATAACAGATGAAAAAGAGGATGTAAATATGGATGAAAAACAAGATGTAAAATTCAACGCAACAAAATTAGATGCAAAATTAGATGTAAAAACTAGAGACAAACCTCGATGAAAAACTTGGAACAAAGGGGATGCAAAAAATATGCAAAAGTGGATGCAAAAAATGATTTAAAAAATGATGTAAAAGAGGATGCAAGAGATGATGCAAAAGTTGATGAAAGTGTAGGCGAAAAAAGTGGATGCAATAGAGGATGCAAAAGATGGTGAAACAAAATTAGGTGCCAAACTTGATGCAAAACATGGTGCAAAGGATGGCACGAAACATGGCATAAAACTTGGCGTAAAACTTGGTGTAAAATCTGGTGCAAAACCTATTACAATACATGGTGCTAAACTTGATGTAAGACTTGGTGTAAAACTCGGTGAAAACTTTGCATCAATTTTTGCACCATATTTGATAAATGGACACAAATAGCACCAAAAATGGTCTCTATATGCAAAAAGGGAAGCAAAAAGGGATGCTAATCATAGGGTTTTGTTGTAGTGTGTTTTAGCAATGCTGGATCATGGCCTTATGGAAGAACCTAGTGTTCCTCTCTCCTTCTCTTAACCAATTCACTCTCGACTTCTATCTCCATAGAATCTCCTGCTTCTTTTGCCACTCCTCCAGTTGACATATGGTCCTTCCCTCTTCTGTTGCTACCTCCTTCGATCACCCTTCCCAGATTATTTTTTGTTGCACTTCTTTCATTTTTTGGTTTATTTGTTGTTGACCCTTCATAATGTGTCTGAATTGCTCTTTTTTCCATTGTTTTTGTTTTTTTTATCTCTTTGAGTTTTATTTGGAACATTTCATGCATTGCCTCCCCTGTTGTTCACTCTACATCCACCATAGCTCGATTTTTTTGGTGAGGCTAGGATCTCTAAGCGAAAATGTTTCAAACCTAAGGGGGTGGTTTTTTGGGCTAGCTTTCAGGTCCACTTCTAGCCTGACTGACCAGTGGTCTGAGCCCATCCCAAGGAGAATCTAAGCTTTGATGAAGATGTCTATTCTCATTACTTGTTTCGATGTCAGGAATCTATCTAATCTGGAAGAAATCTGTTGACTCCCCCCCTTCTATTGTTCCAAGTGTGTATCCCATTTATTGCCTAGATGTCAACTAGTATTTGCTCTACTATAGTTTCCATGAAGAGTTCCATATCCACAATAATTCTCCTCATTCCCCATCTTTTCTCTATCAGAGAGTTGATCATATTGAAATCCCCTCCCACCATCCATAGGTCCTCTGAGTATAAGCTTCTCATTTTTACTACATTTTGGAGAAATGCCCTCCTTTCCCGTGGTATGTGGGGGTTGTATACTCCTAATAGTAGTACCCATTCATTGGAAACAATGACCCTGAATCTCCCAGAGAGGATTCGTTTCATATTAAACCGGTCATCAAACCATACTTCTCTTTGGTTTCAAATTATAGCCAATCATCCCACGCTGCCATTTGCATCTTGTCCTATTACTTGCTACTAAGTTTTGTGGTCTTCCAGAATCTCTCTTAGCTTTTTTTCACTGATTTTCATTTCTTGTAGGATCATAATATTGGGTCTATCATTTTTCAATATCTCTTTGAGATATCTTTATTTTCCCCTACTATTGAGGCCTCTCATATTCTAGGTTGTGATGATCATTTTAACAATTCGGGGGGTTGTTGGAATACCTCTGATGATGGCACCACTCTCCCTAAGTTCACTAGCGGTTCCCCTACAATCTATATGGACTCATTCATAGGTTGTGTTCCCCTTTTCTTTCCCCCTTTTCCTTGTCATCCTTGGGAGCCTAGATGCTTTGGTTGAACGATTAGAATCGTTCCTTGTTTTAGCTTGTATTGGTGAAAGGTTTCTTTATCGAGATGCTTTTGATCCTATGGGATGAAGTGTTCCTCTAGGTGTCTCCATTCCTATAACAGTCATTTCTTCACTTTCTCCTCCACACAGAAATCTTCTTTTTGGGGGTCAATCTCCATTTGGTTATGTTCCACCATTTGCATGTTATTCCCCTCACCTTATTTTTCATTTGCCTCTTATCTCTTTGCTTGACTTCCCTCATTTTCCTTCTCCTGGGTATCTGTCTTTTCCTTGATGAATTCCTCGTTCACATATCGCACCTCCTTCGATTGAAGGGTAGTGAATCTGTTGGAGTTTCATTGGTCTATCTCATTTTGGTGAGATTTTTGTGACCCTGTTTGTTTCTAATCTCTTCTTCTTCTGTGAACTTCATAGAAGCCATCTCCATCCTCTTTTCTAGTCTCCTCTCATATATTCTTTCCTTGCCTTTGATTGTCTGGGTTATTTAGTGGGCAAGCTCGGTACAGGTGCTCGTATTCATGGCATCTCCAACATTTGAATGGGATATTCTCGTAGTCCAGGGTTTTCTGCCAAAACTCATCATGGTATTTGACTTCTATGTAATCTGGTAATGGCTCCATGATATTCATGTAAACACAGATTCTTGCATAAGAATTATACCTACCTTTTCTCGCTGTATCTTCCACTTTGATGAAAGTGTTGATTGAGTTTCATATACCTTCTAGACTTTCTAGATCACAAAAGTCCATTGGGAGGTGAAAGAGGTGAACCCAAATGGGTGCTGCCAGCATATTTTCTTGATTTGGGTTATAACAATCCTCCTGTTGTCTCATAAATAGGCTTGCATTGTTAAAAAAATAGGGTCCATCTTCAAATATCCTCTGCTTATCTTATAGGTTAGAGAAAACAACTGAGAGGAACCCTTTCGCCCCAGTTTGAGATCGATGTGCCCCTTTGGCTGCCATCTTTGTTGAATCCACTTTATCAATTCTTTCTCCATTGACCATGCCCCTAGGAACTTCTAGATCAAGGCACGATCCTTCATATATCCCCTGTATTCCTCCAGCTTGTTATTTGGTATTATAAATCTAGGTTTTTTTGAAGCTCTAGGCAAGCATTTTCCTCCTAGTATGGCCTTCCATTTCACTCCCATTATAGGTAGACCCTTTCCTCATTTCTCACTTCCACTGGTTGATCACTGCTTTTTTGTCTCCCCTACATTGAAATTTTCATAGGAGGGGATCTCTCCCCCCTCCCATACCACTCATTCCTCTATTAGTATTTTCCTTTGTCGTTTCCTTCTTCCATGTTGTTGTGTAGGATGGTGTGAGACCGTTAGCTCCTACACATGAGCCTGATCGCCTGCCTTTCTAGCTTCCAAGGTTACAGGACTGTCAGGTGCATCCCTTGGACATAAACCCTTAATGTTCCCCATCCTCATTCTGTCCATCAACCAAAATTTGATCATCACTCTCTCCTATAGCTACCATTACTATAAAGGTCCAACACAAAAAGGAAAACTTTTGTTTACATGTTAATACCTTCAAATATATTACACATCCATCCTTACTATGTGTGTTATATTCTCCTTTAACCAGGTCATACCTGACTAAATTTTCAATATGTATATACTTATGTGAAGTTACTTTCATTTACACATAACGAGTTCATTTAAAAATAAATAAAAATAAACTCTTTGTTCCCATACACTTCAGATTTTAAAAAATATTCTTTCAAAAATTAAATAAAGAACTTATATTTCCCACTTAGCTCTATCAAAGAAATTATGCCAGGAAGAGACTCCTTCATCTAGCCATACTGCGATACTGAAAATTACGTCAAGATTTCCCTTCGAGCCTCTTAATTTCCAGAGAAAATTAAGACATACCTCGAGATCCCAATATACTCTATAATTATGTTTCAAAGGTTTCCACTGGCTATGACTAGCTCACAAAGACGCTTCCAGTAGTACTACTAGTTTTTCATTGAGTTTTTCCTTGACAATGTCCTGTTACAAGTTTTTTTTCTATTAATTTCCCTCTCAGTGACCACAGGTCTCTCCCAACTGAGATCTTTTGTTTATCTCTTTAGGGAAGGAAGTAACTATCTAACCGTTTGGAAAATCAATAATATCTTCCTTTTCTTGAAGTATTTCCCAGTCAACAATGCTACTTAAAGAAAAATAAAAATAATTAAACTTTATGGTTCATGTTCTTTTACCAATATTTACCAAACCAAGTTACTGAGTCTTTGCATGGTAAAAATAAATAAAAATTATTTACATGCCCAAGGGTGTTACACATATTTTTCGAAATGTGTATATGATTTTTAAAAATTTAGTGACATGAGATGTATCATGAAGAAAGTAAGTTGATCTTTATTATGGATTGATGTGTGTTAGCATCTATTAGCCATTAATTTATATGGTTTTACCAATAAGTTAAACATATATATATATATATATATATATATATAGAATAATGTTATTAACCATGTAGTTTTACCCCACTTTACTATGGATATTCATAATCTGTAAACATACTTTACTATAATACCATAGGCCAATACCATGGCTTATCCATACCAGATCTATAGAAAACTATAATTCAATTCATATGACCCTTTTTTATATAACAATTTTTCTAATTAATTGGGAGAAAATTGCATAACTACTTTGGAGATAAATCTCAACTTTTGATTTATATATACTACTATAAATATTATAGAACATGAAATTAATGGAGAAATTTGGTTTCATGGTTGTGTGTGTCTTACTTTAGACATAGTTCATATTTTTTAGGAGATAGTTTTGATCTCCCTAAATTGAATGTAACCTTATTTATTTTGGATTTGATGAATAATGCAATATAGCAAGAGCATAACTACTTATGTGGTCTCCAATTGTAGCTCATCTCACCTGTGAGATGTGAGTTTCATTTATAATTTATCTTCCCATTTTTATCTTGGTATCAGAGCACAAGAGGGAAGAGGAGGAGCTTTGTGTGACCCAAGTATGTGGTGAGTTGAGCCTTTTGGCTAATATTGGAGAGTGAGTGAGCCTCCTTTGCTAGTGAATACAAGAGTGTAGATCTTGTTTTCAAAGCTGCGGAGCATTGAATCCTAGTGCTGATCAGAGGAGGCTCCATCAGTGGTCAATGGAGCAGTGGATCAGCAGGACAAGTCAAGTTGAAAGTCTTCTATTTTCAGGCAAAAGCTGAAAAGTTTACTAAAGGGCAGAAAAAGGAGACTATGTCGTTTTATTAAATGAAAACTACAGAGAACTACACAATTTTATTGAAGGGAAACTACGCAGAACTGTGCAGGAAATAAGAAGAAAAACTGCGCAAATGAGGGATACCTTGAGAAAACTTCCTCTTATGCATTGTGTTTGAGGTAAGACTCCGCAGATGACTAGTCTGTGAATTTTTTTTTTTTCTTTTTCCAGTGAAATCCTTGCCTGCATCGATTGAATGAATCATCGATCAGTTGCTGGATAGTGGATCAGTGGGGATCTTGTGCTAGATCCGTAAATCATCTTTTGGAGGATTTGGTGTTGGATCCATAGATCAGTTGTTGGAGGATCTGGTGTTGGATCCATAGATTTTTTATTGGATCATTGGATCTATTGATTAGATCGGTGGATCTATTATTAGAGTCGTGAATCTATTAATCAGACGAGTTATTGGTGGTGGTTGTGAGTTAAAAAGCACAACATTTTTGAAATTTTTTTGTCACAATGAATAATCAAATTGTAGAGACATACCTTAATGAGAGAAATAAGCTCGATGGGCCAAATTATGTCAACTGAAAGTTCAAGTTGCAGACATTGCTCAAGGGTTCAACTGCATGGACAATTGCAAATGGAGATGAAGAAAAACAGATTACAGGTGGTGGTGCCACAATCAAATCAATTCAAGATTGGGAAAATATGGAGAATAAAGCAAAGATGTCCTTGAAGATGTACATAAAAGACATCATAATCCCTCATATATGAGACTGCAAAACTTCTAATGAGATTTGGGTGACACTCAAGGATTTGTATGAAACAAAAAATATAAATCATGTGGTGTTTTTGAAGAGAAAGATTCTCTCCATTAGGATGGAAGAGAATGAATTCATTACTACATTCATCTCACAAATTAAAGAACTGAAAATCAAGCTAGGTGACATAGGGTAGAAAGTATCCATCACTGATTTAATCACTATTACCTTAAATGGCATGATAGAGGATTATTAATTTTTCATTATAGGGCTTGCAACAAGGGAGAAATCTCCTTCCTTTGAAGAGTTGGTAGGTATTTTGATGCAGGAAGAAGAGAGATGTAAGAATCTAAAGCCTAAAAATGAAGATCTAGAATTAGTGGAAAAGAAGAAGTTCTTCAAAGGGAAACCACGAAGGGGAAATAAAAGCGGTGGTCCATCTCAGAAAAATCCATTTCAATATATTTCATCTACCAAAAAATGATTTAGGAATCAATTGTTTTCACTGTAGCAGAACTGGTCATATTGATAGATATTTCTATAAGAAAAAAAATGATGAAAACAGACATAGACAGAAGAGGCATACATGGAATTTTTCTAGTGAAGATCTGAATCATGATCTTAAATGATTTGTGTCTGATGCTTCTCTTTTTGCCGAGACTGATGAGGTTGGAACTTATTTTATGGATTCTAGAGCATCCACTCATATGAAATGTAATAAACACTGGTATGAAAATTTTAAGGTGACCAAAAATGGTGCTTGCATCTACATGGGAGATGAAAAAGCATATCAAATTAAAGAGTATGGAGATATTCTTGCGATATTGCCTAATGGAAATATTAGGCACATCTAGAATTTCATTTATGTACCTAGGATTAAAAATAATTTGATCTTTGTATCCATGATTACAGATTAGAATTTAAAGCTAGAATTTTTCAAAACTTACAATGTTGTAAAGGATTTACTGGATCATCAGAAGCCAATTTCATCAAGAGTAAGAGTTGGAGGCCTATATAAGTTGAATTTTCCAAGCATGCCAAATCAAACTTTAACTTCAAGAACTATGACAATAGAGAATCTTTAGAATCAAAGGTTTGGTCACATCAACCTTCATGATTTATTGTTGTTGCAGAAAAAAAGTATGGTTGAGGGACTTCCTATTTTAATAAATGAACATATTTATTATGAAGGTTGTGCACTTCGAAAAATTCACAGGGATGAATTTCCCTCTAACTTAAATAAGAGAAAGAAAAATTTACTTAAACTTGTGCATAATGATATTTATGGACCTATGCAAACAAGGTCCTTAGGTGGAGCTTGTGATTTTTTGTTATTTATTGATGACTTCACAAGCTATACTAGCGTATACTTTCTTATAAGGAAAAGTGATGTTTTCGAGTACTTTAAAGAATTTAGAAAGATGGCTTAAAAGAAGACAGGGAAATTCATTAAAATCCTCTGCTCAGATCAAGGTGGATAAAAGTGGATTGAAAGCTTCATCAAATAATCCAAAGATCATGGAATAATACAATAGTTTACAATACCCCACACTCCACAATAGAATGGGGTTGCAGAAAGAAAGAACAAAACTCTAGTGGAGTGTGCACATAGCGTGACGAAAGGTAGGAACCTATCCAATGGTTTTTGGGTAGACACAATCAATATTGCAGTTTACCTAAATGATAGAAGTCCAACTAGGTGTCTTGATCTAAAGACTCAATTTGAGGCTTTGTATGGTTTTAAACCTCCAGTCCATCACTTGAGAGTATTTGGTTCTAGAGATTTTGCACTCATTCCGAAGGAAAATAGGAAGAAATTGCATGCTAAAGCTATAAAATGCATATTTGTAGGGTATTGTTCTGATTTCAAAGCATATAAGATGTTTAATAAATCTACTTACAAGGTATTTGCAGGTAGAGATGTTATCTTCCATGAACCGATTGATGAAGGGAATAAGGATAGAAGTTATAAAGAGTGGCACTTACCTTTAATGATTGATTATAATGAAGACAACGACAATCATTTACAACAGAAACAATAGAAAGAGGAATCTAGTGATGTAGACACATTCAACAGTCGAAGTCCACTCAAAGGTGAGAAAGAAATCACATAGAACATAATTGAGGTAAGTTGGCTACCAAGCAAACTAGGACGAAAGACTCACTTACTAGAAAGGTACAAAGGTTATGCTCTTATGGCTATTATTTTAAATGTTGTTAAGCCCATGAATTACAATGGAACAAATGAGTATGAAGAATGTAGGTCATCTATGAAAGAAGACTGTGAGCCTATAATTAAAAATAAAACCTCGGAATTAGTTGAACTTCCAAAAGGAATAGAGCCCACAGGTTTTAATGTTTATATAAACCTAAGCTAAAAGCATATGGTAGTATAGATAAGTATAAAGTTAAATTGGTGGCCAAAGGTTACTCACAAAAAGAAGGGATTGAATATGAGGAGAGTTTTTCTCCTTCAGCTAAGTTAAATACTATTGGGATGTTGATATTTCTAGCTACAAAGTACCATTGGATTTTACACCACTTAGATGTAAAATCTTCTTTTCTAGATGGATATTTGAAGGAAGAAGTATATATAACACAACCTTAAGGGTTCATTAAAAAGGGGCAAAAACATTTGGTTTGTAAATTAAAAAAGGCATTGTATGGATTGAAACAGACTCCTAGATCTTGGTATGAGAAAATATAATCTTTCTTCTTATAGAATGGTTATAAGAGAAGAAAAAATGATCTGAACCTGTATACCATATTTCATTCAAAGGGGAACATTGTGTTTATTCCCTTATATCTTGATGATTTAATTGTTAGTGGAAATTTTAATGAGTTTGTTGAAGAAATTAAAGTGCAGATGTCACAGGTATTTGAAATGAAGGAGCTTGGAGAATTGCATTATTGTTTAGGTCTTGAAGTCTAGAGGATGATTGACCATACTTTTGTTACTCAAGGAAAGTATGTCAAGGAATTATTGAAGAATTTTAAAATGGATCAATGTAAAGTGGCTTTAGTACCTATAAAAGAGAATGTTAAATTTCAAAGTGACGATGGTTCTAAAGAGGTGGATGCTACATTGTATAGACAAATGGTTGGAAGTTTGATTTATTTTACTATAACCAGACCTGACTTAGCATATTGAGTCATTGTGTTGAGTTAGTTTATGACAAAACCTCTTGAAAATCATTGGATGATAGAAAAAAGTGTCCTAAGTTATCCTAGAGGAAACAATTTTTTTTGGCATTCAAAATAATGATTCTTTTGATGTTAAAATGACAGGCTATTCAGATTCAAATTGGGATGAAAATATGGACAATAGAAGATCTATAACACGATGTGTTTTCAATATTGGGTCTGAGATTATTTCCTGGAGTAGTAAAAAATGTAGTAATGTATCTTTATCATCATCAAAAGTACAGTATCAAGTTGTATCTCCAGCCACTTGTGAAGAAATTTGGTTGAGAAGACTTCTTCAAGATGCAAGCGAAGAACAAAAAGATGATTTGTAATTAAATGTGACAACCAAAGTTAAATCAAGCTCGAAAATAATCTTGTTTTTCATAAAAACACAAAACATATAGATACTCAATTTCAGTTAGAGAAAGGTTTAGTCCAAAGATATTTTGCTTGAATATTGTAAAAATTGTGAAAATCTAGTTGATTTTTTCACCAAGCCTCTTGGGAAGATCAAATTTGAATTGTTTGGGGAGATCTTAGGTGTGTAGGTGAATCCTTTCTCCATTAAGGGGGAGACTTGAAATTAATGAGAAAAGTTTGTTTTATGGTTATGTTTGCATCTTAGTTTAGACTTAGTTCCTATTTTTTAGGAGATAGTTTTGATCTCCCTAAATTGAATGTAATCTTATTTATTTTGGATTTGATCAACAATGAAATAAAGTACTGCTTGGGCAGTCTCCAACATCTCACATTTATTTGAGCTGCAAGTGTCATTTATAATTTGTCTTCCCAATTTTATCTCTAGAATATTTCATCAAGGTTAAGTGCATATTGTCCACCTAATAATTATTGATAAATAAATTAAAATTCTAGAAAACCTATTCCAAAATAGACATGACTATTCCCACACTTAATTCTTCTTATTATAATAATAGTAGTAATAATAATCAAATTATAATTTAGTTAATTTATCATTTTATAAATCTTATCATTTGGAATATATATTATGAAATAAATGTTTTAATACTTATGATGGATCTAAGTCTATCCACATTTACCAACCATTTGATTTAAATAGCTTATTATACATGAAACATAACCAATTATTATCACTTAATTTAATATTTATTCAATACAAAAAAATATACTTAATTTGATATTTATTCCATACAAAAAAATAAACATAAAAATGCCATATATACTCACACTTATGCACATTCCAAAACCACTTTACAATATTAAATTATGGAAGATATAAAATATGTGTCAAACTTAATTATTGGGTAAGGAAGAACCTCATCAAACACCATAATCACGAAGGTCAGAAGTCATTATCTCATTTTAATTTTATAATCCTCTTTCAAAATATAATTTGAAACAAACTGTTTTTAAGCATATATAACTCCAACATTATGTAGAAACTAAATTTACAATATTAGCATTACCATCAAATAGCTCTATCTCCACCCGTGTAAAACAAACCAAATAGACCAATTTGATTGAACACCAGTAAAAGGAAATAATTCATAAAACTGATGCTTAATTAATTTGGCTGCCATGCGTTTATCGCCCTGCTCTCCCCATGGCAGCAGCCAGTAAATTTTTATTTTTTAAATTCTTCCTTTGGACCAAAACTACTCTCACGCACAGCAGGGATTTTATGAAACCGGCCCACCCCACCAAAACAATATAGCATGAAAAAAGTATTTTAAAAACACCACAATTTCTGATTCATAAATTAACTTGTTTTTTAAGTGAGATTTTAAATTGTTTTTACTGAGATTTTTTTGGAAATTTTATTTTTTTATATTTAATTTTTAAAATCTGACAAAAATTTATTGAAATCACAAAATTTGATAAATAATCTCTATACAATCTAAATACTCTAGAAATTTTTCACGATACTGAATCCATATAGACAAAAATCCAATTTAAATAACACCAATCAAAATTTCTCCCAATACCGCGACAGGAAAGTCAGTCCTCCTCTGCCTTTTTCTATTCATCCTTAATACGCCTGTTTTTTATACATAACACACATAATGAAAGACAGATTGATATCATGTGGAAAATGCACTTTCCATGAAACGAGAGCATCATTACTTACCTTTTGGAAATCACATTTAGTCGTTAAACACGGAAATCTTGTGCCCTCTACGCCGTATACAGTAGCAATACCTTTTCGCTTTATACAATATATAAATCTAATATGCCATGTCAATGTTCCTATCCAGTACATAATTCTAAACCCCACGAGTTCCTTTTGTAGTAAACTTCTGTTATACGTTTCTATTTTGGTCAGTAAACAAAATGCATCGTTACTGACTTTTGGCAAACACATTAGAATATTAGAAATGTAAATATTTTGCAGACCACGAGTTCCTTTTGAGTAAACTTCTGTTATACGTTTCTATTTTGGTCAGTAAACAAAATGCATCATTACCGAGTTTTGGTAAACACATTAGAATATTAGAAATGTAAATAGTTTGCTTATTTTCTGCAGAGTGTGTAGAACAATCTCCATTTTAATTAAAAAACTGGATTTTGTGATTAAGAATATATTTTATCTTATTGTTTACTTTATGTATCGATGGAATTTTCAATTCTAATTCTTTGTATTTTGAAATCTATTTCTTTATCATTATTAAATTTGTTTACAGCTTTTTATTTATTTTATAAAAATATTACGATGGTTATCCATGAACAAAGCGCATGGATCAGAGGGCACGCATGCAGGTGTATGGAGACTTCAGGCTACTTTAGGTGATTACGGTATTTTTACTATCAAATAACATGGAGTATGGGTGTATTATTTGGTTCAGGTAATTTTATTTGCTCTGGTTGTCAATTTATATGTATTTATTAATTACTTAAGTTGTAGTTGTGTTACTAATATAAATACATAAATGATTTTTTATTTTTATTTTTAAGAATATATTTATCGAATTTTATTTAATTTGAATTAATTTTTTTGTAAATATGAGATTGGAATATTTTGTTAATTCTACGTAATATTTGATTAAAAAAATATTCATTTACTAAATTTTTTTATAAAACTTTATATTAATATTCTATTTTAATGCTGAAAAGAAGAGAAAGGAAAAAAAATGGTTAAAATGGTAATAATTCCAAGATCGTAATTTTGATAATTAGAATTGCACTCATTTTTTTTAGTAAATTGTACCATTTATTTATTTGTTTTTCTTACCATATTTTTTATTTGTGCTCAAAGACAACTCTATGACAATTATTTCAATTTCAGTTATAAATAATTAATTTTTGAAAGAATATTTAGAAATGTTTATTGAGTTATTTAAATAATATAATTAAAAAATTGATTCTCATAAAAAATATTTAATTTAAATTGAGTGTAGTAACATTGAACTCGCATTGCTCCATCATGGAAAGAATCAACTTTACAGCTATGAAAGAGCAATTGCGATTTTATATCTCTATTACTATTGTAGTAATTCATTGGTAACCAGTAGGAAATACTCCATAAATATATCGTAATCTCTAAAGGAAGGATTAAGCAAATATTTTGATATAAAATATAATTCTCCAAAACTTTATACAAATTAGGATCCTGTGCTAACCCCCTTTAAGCCTGGGAGCAATGTCATTACAAAGAGCAGAGTTATAGGCATTATGGCCATATCATAACATTAATAATTTTGAGAAGTGAAGAGTTTCAACTTAGTTATTAGTCCCTACATCTAGCATGGGGCTATAGTGATCAATCGATCATTAAATTCATATTAGTTTGCCTTGAACAAACCTCTTACCAAATTTTAACTAAACTTTTTTGTTGGCTATTTTGTTTCATCACAAGTTAAGCAAGCTTTTGTATTGGACTTCTTATTACTAATTTTACAGTTTCCGATCTATTTATTTTCTAGCCAGAATAGAATAACCAAAGTTCCAAATAAAATGTACAAGGGTTCAATAATATATCCAAAGTTCCATTTTTCAAAGGTAAAATGTGCAAGGGTTCATGTAAGATATCCAAAGTTTCATTGTTCAAGATATTATATAGAAATTTTTTAGTATATCCAAAGTTCAGTAGGTAGAGTTCAAAATTTGTTTCCCTTGTATTGTTGTTGATGTGATGCCAGATGTTTGATGATTGTCCACAGTCCTCCATGTTTGCCCACATGTATCCAAGTGGCATCCTTCCTCTATCACTGACATGCTCCGAATAAGAGACGTGTTGTGAGACCTACTAGTAAGTGCATGGTAAACCTGACAGAGGCATGGGAAGGTTCTTTCTCAGGGTCAGAGAATGCTCATTGTTGGTAAATGAGGTAAACGGGGCAGAGGGAGGGGAAGGCTCTTTCGTAGGGTGATGAACAATAAATGTTTTTTCTCACAGTGACGAATGGTTGTTCACAATGAAGAACATAAGCTACTAGCTCTCAAGTACACCCCATACACTCAACAGGTTGTTTGGGTCAGTTAACAAGCTCTCAGGTACTTCCCATACACTGAATGAGCTCTCAGGTACATCTCATATAGTTAACAAGTTGTTTGGACTAGTAAATTGTATCACTAGTTGAGGTTGAGAATTGTGTTTGTTATGTTGAATTTTCTCTACATGCGATAATGAACCCATGAAATCACCTACGGAGAATTGAATTTGTCAGGGTAATAAACACTAATATACATGAGTTGTGAGGACTCTACACTAATATACATTTTTGGGTTGTAATTTGTTTGTTGCAAGGAATAAAAAAGGCCATTTTGGAGAATCGACATACCACCATTATTAACACCATCTCCCATCATTTCATAGGTATGCCTTTTTTCCTTTCACAAATATGCATTTTTTCCTATATCTATCTCACTATCTCATATTTATTTGTGTTCTGCTTATAGAGAATGAAATTCACTGAAATTCATTCAAGAGATTAAAGGAAAGAGAGCAAATGTGCTAACCCAGAAATACCCTAATCAATGAAGCCATAAGCCATTTTCACATCATGTGAAGGGAACTAGTAGCATACCTAGTAGGACATCCCTTAGTTGACATGAATCGCTGCCCACCCCACTTGCTTGTCTGTTTTATCCTTTCGTGGTTGTTCTCCTTCCAGTTCTTGCTCTGACCGCCATTGGATCCCAATACACTGCCAAGGTTCTAGTTTCAGTTGCCTTTCGCATTATGAGGAGGATACAAAGCCTTCATAGCCTATCCAAAATATTATTCCTCAAACTTTAGAGCCATCAACAGTGTAGGAAGAGGACAATTCCTTTGTAATGCACAATGGGCTCCACTGACAATTAGACGTGCCTTTATACCAACCCCACCATTGCGTGCCCCTTCCCGACAATATTGGTAGGTATGGTAGTCCTTGTAGCCCTTTGTTTTTTTAAAGAGTTCTTCTCTCATTCGTGGAGCAAAGAAAGTGGGCTTCGCGTAAAGCACAAAATATCCATGGATGTGAGGCCTATCAGAGATAGCATACCTGCAATTCTAATGAATAAATACAATGCCACAGAATGCCATCACAAATGTGTGCCCTCATAGGAACTTGCAGTAGTATCATTTCTCATTTCAAACATAAAAGATGTACACAGTTGCCCATTCATTGTTGAAAATGAAACAAAAATCTCATTAGGCGAACTGGTTCCGCGACCCCAAATTGATAGGTTGTAGAACCATCCTTCCACTTGTGTTTTTGCGGTGAGACATAGTGCAAAATGTTTTCGTGAGATGCAATAGATAGAGCCAACCATGGGTTGTTTGAGATAGACGTCTGAAAAAAAATATTCTTTGGTATTTTTAACCTGTTTGGGAAAATCATAAGAAACTTGGATATTTTCAACACAGTTGCATATTTTGATGTGTTGACATGTGTATATTTTAATGTTCATATATTTATATGTTGAAGATTATCTATCATATTTATTTATATATTTTTAAATAATTTAAGTTGCTTTTATTTTTAAAATTAATTTTGTCAACATAAGATGACTGCAGTAGTTGAGAAAATATCAGTAAAATCATGGGTGCTAATTGGTTATTCTAGAGCGTCATTCTGAATACGCATTTCAATTATTCCCTCAGACATAGAATTTAAGCAATTGACTATGCAGATACATATACATACACAAATTAAGTAGATACATACCCATGTCCAGATCCAAATGAAGCATCATCATCAGTCATAGAATCTGTGACTACTTAATAAATGTTCAATGCTACGCTAGGTCAATTTTATCTCGGCCATTGATGCATCAAATGGGAAAGCAAACAACGATTAACAAGTTATTTTTATCATCTCCAGGGCTAGCAAGATCCAACAAACATTATATTGAAACCATAGGAGTAACTCTAATATAGTCTAGTAGATCAAAACATTGTCAAATACTTAAAAACAACATAAATGCCACTGCCTTTAGGGCATGATCTAATAAAGTATGCAGATATTAAAATTACATTCATTAATAATAGAAATATAACAACACATTTATGATCTGATTCAGTTGCTCACTCTATTCATTAAAAATTCTAGACATTAGAGATACAAATGAGCCTCGCCAATCAAGGTTGGAGGAGTGAGTATAACAAGAAAGCATTCAATGACCTCTCCTTTCTTCACCTTCTAGATATGGTATCTATACTTCTCGCTCACATCGTCGTCAAAGCCTCCTTTAGATATATTATATGCCAGGTTGAAAATGGACTAACAATTCCATTCCATTTTGTTGAATCTAAGTGGCTAGGAATATGACGTGGCCACATCATCTACTGACCCGCTCAGCTCTAATGGACGTCTACATGTCCACTTCCCTTTTTCAAGTTGGCTTCCTTTTATGTATTGAATATTAAAATTTCATCTGGTATTTAAGAGTAGTATTTTCTCAACTCTAATGGATGTCTACATGTCAACTTTATTCTTTGAAGTTGGCTTCCTTTTGGGTATTGGGTATTAGAGCTTAATATCGAATTTAGGAGTAGTATTTCTTCAGTATCAAAATATGCATAAGATGAAACACATGGATTAGCAGTCGATATTTTATAATCATCATCATCACATAGTATTTCATTCACTGGCGATCATTCCATTAAGAGAAAAGGTCCTAGGTTCAATAATTTATTTACATGCTTATCAAGACATAACCACCAAGTGCACGTGCAACTAGAATTGGACCATCCAAAAACTGAACTAAATCATCGAGAGGGATAGACATGGCTAAGGTTATAAAGGTAATATCATTGTAATAAAGTGTTTATGATTTTTTAATGTTGGTTCATGAATCAAATGAATTAAGCTAAAAGAAATCCATTACCATAGAGGTCCATCTATTAATCATTTATTAGCTATTTGTCATTGAGGTGTTATTTGTGTAAGCATGCAAGCTTCCGGCCTTAATTTCGTTATGCTTGATATCTCAAAGGAATTTGATATGCTTCATATCTCAAGGGAATTGAACATAGAGATCGATATCATGAAACTAACATAACTGGTAAGAAGTAATCAGAAAAGTGTTATGCTCTCACTAGATGAGCAATCATAAATCATAAAACTGTTATGCACGTTCTTTCTTGGTTATGTCCTTGGAACTGAAAGGAACAAACTTGGAACAGTGCACATGTTTTTTGAGTACTGTGGTTTTTCTTCCTTTGTGAGCAAGTCACTTTCTTGTTTGATTGTACTATTTTCTTTGTCGTCTCGGTCCTTTCCAGGTCATCAATATATCCAGGTAAGGAGGAGCACGAAAAATATGTATAGCTCATAGAGAAGACAAAATATATATGAACGGGTACAAGAAGCCCTGTCAAATCCATAAGCCAAACATAACCTAAATTTGTATATGTCACTATTCATGCTTCTAGCACCCCAGCAGGGACTACCACTACGACAGTTGCTCCCTTGTTTTTCTTCTTAGCAGGGACTACCACTACGACAGTCGCTCCCTTGTTTTTCTTCTTATGTACACTACATTATTAAAATAATGCACTCATATTTATAGAATCGAACAATTTCCACTTAGTTATTTTCCTTCATATGTACACTACATTATTAAAATAATGCACTTGTATTTATAGAATTATATATGATCAACAGACATCAGATCTGTACAACAATTGAAGCCATATATATTCAATGCATAGATCTGTACAACAATTGAAGCCATATATATTCAATGCATAGATCTGTACAGCAATTGAAGCCATATATATTCAATGCATTTATATATCCTTTCTATAGATGAAATGGAAGCCATAGATGCAATGCATCTATATATATCATTTGTATAGATGAAATGGAAGCCATACATATGCAATGCATCAATATACCATTTGTATAGATGAAAGGTCAGAAAAATTGTCGCATTTCTTTTATGGAGAATTAATTATGGGATTAATCGTTAGTAACTGCATTCACTGTAATCTTTATGTGGGACTCAAGAGAAACCCTGTATTCAATGAATTTGGGAGATAATAAATGTGGCTCCCGCGTCTCTCTGTATATGTTTGGGAGATGTTTGAAGCTTAGCGGGTTCCTTCAAATTCAAGTGTGATAAATACATGACTATGTAATCACGTGTGGTCTGACCGAGACATTGTGTTCTTCTAGGTTTAGTTAAGTAGTGTAAAGTTAACTAGGTCATAAATTTTTTTCTTCTAAAGAAAAGATAAATTGGTTTAATATCAACTTTTTTTTATTGGGATATACTGTTTTTAAAAAAAAACATAACTTTTTAATTATTTTGAAAATTTTAAATTAATTTGTAAAGTTTATTAAAGTTTTGAAAATGAAAAATTTAAATGGTACATTTTGGAAATTAAAAAATAATTTTAATTTTTTTAAATGGTTTTTTTTCTTTGTAATTGGTTAATGGTTATTTTATGTAATTTGAAATTGAATTATAAGATATAAAATTATATTAAAAAAAAAAAAAATAGAAAAAGTTTTTCCCTGTTATAACTTTGCACAAGAGAATGCCATGTGGATAGCAATATTAATAAGATTAGAAATTTCAAGTAGAAAAAAACAATTGAAATTTTTTTTGGCTTCTTAATTATAAATAAGACTTTTAGCTTCATTTTTTTTTATTTTATCTTATTCCCTTCTCATTTTAAATTTTCTAATTACTAATTTTCTGATTACTAATCTCAAGGAATTTCAAAATAGGTTAGAACTCTCACATACTAAAATGTTAATAACTATAAACATTTTATATTTCTATCATTGTAATAAAATTCATTCATCTCTCTAATTTTGAGTAAAGTGTACTAATTTCTTATATATATATCTATATCTATATATGTGTGTGTGTGTGTGGGGATAACTTTTTCCATCATAACTTTTGTTCTTAATTACTTTTTACTTTTTCATAAGAGGTAGGTACTAAGCACCAACATTCCATATTAGGCTTGTATATATTGATTTTAGGGGGAATTTATATTTTATATTTATAGCCGTGTGAAATAATTTATGTACGGTTTCACATAATAATGTTTTATATAATGTTTATTAATATTTTTAATATTACTATAAAATAATGATTATTTATAATTACTATAAAATAGTAATTATCATCTCAATAGTGGTTTGCTATTTATTTTTCAATTTTGAAAAAAATATTTATTAATTGTAATTAATTATTCATTCATATAATAATAATAATATAGTAATAATATTAATAATCATATTTATCTGTGCATTAATTCTGTATTGATTACTTTTATAAATTTTAGTATAATATTCAAAAGATTCTTTCTAACTAGTTATCTTTAATTTATTTTTATAATTTTCGTAATGTGACATATATCATGAAGTAAGTGCCATAGTGTTTATTATAGATTAATGTGTATTGGTATTTAGCGGCCGTTATAGATTAATTATATCAGTGTGTTGGTTGATAGTTATTTGGTTTTTTTGAAGTATATTAGTTTTTCTATTTCTTGGTTTAAGTTGTTTAAGTTAATCACAAATACCCTTCCTTAAATAAAAAAACTATTTCTAAAGAAACTTTGTTTAATGAAAAATTTTAAAATATTATATATATATATATATTTTATTAGTTTGAAAATTACATCTAATATCTATTTGGACTTGTGGTCTTATAATTTCACAATGATGCTTCAAAATCACTAGTTTATTCAATAAATCAGATGATTTTTTTATCATAGATAGAGTGCATGTCACCTACGAGGTGAAAACTAATTGGTTTATGTGGGCTTTAATCCCTACTAAGTCTTAGATTCAAATCTCAAAGTGAGGGGTTGAGGGTGAGTGTTACCCATGGCATAATGATTGATCTCTAAATTAGACATAAATTAAGGCCCATGCCTCTAAATTAAACATAAATTAAGGCCTGTGACTATCCTTCAACACATTAAGCCTCTCCCTTTGCATTAGATAATGTATTTTTAACTTTAATATATTCATTAGGAATGTTTATGAATAATTTCATATTTGTGTCTAATATTATTTATTTTTGTGGAATATTATGAGAATATTAGGCAGATTATGAAGATTTGGAGGAGGAGATAATTTAGGGACTTTCTCCCTACTACAGGAGGTTCACTATTAAATAATAAATCAACAAGATACTATGGAATTACGACACAGATTGTGAAACTCCAATGATTGAAAAATCTAGGAATGTGTTCTCTGCCATTTAATGCACATTGATAGTATTGGGAACCAGATCCACTAATCAAGGGATTTTGGTGGGGAAAGCTTCCTCCATTCATGGGGAATGATTTATAATCATTTTGTATAAGTACCAAGTTGAATTTTCCTCTAGGGAGAGATTTTTATTAGTGTTCTTGTGGAGAAAACTCATATTTTTGCAGCTCCATTGTATTTTCTTGCACGGATGTAATTGTAATGATGAAAATAATGAAGATCGGTGTCATGTTTAGCTTTTAAATATTGTTCTACTCTATAGGTCTTTGAATTTCCTTGGGCTTGGCCATCCCAGGAGCCTTAAAGCCCTTTTGTATCATTTTCTATTCTTCTTCTCACTTCTTATTCACATGCAACTCTTGTTTTTATTTCTTTCTATTTCTGCATTTAGTATTAATGATTTCTTGTTGTAGGATTGGGTCAAATGGTTAATGTAAGTTCTTTTGTGCAATAAAAAGGATCATTTCATCATTTTTAAAGATTTGGAAGGTCATATTAATCACTGAGCTACTTGGGTTAGCTTTCTTATTCCCAAATCTACATTTTTGGAACTCCTTTGTGGAAAAGAATAGTAAATTTATGCTATTTTTTAGAGCATGCTAACGAGCTTCAATTGAGTTTGTTCCACTTGAATTAGATCAAAAAAACATTATAGTTCATAAAAAATATCAACCCACTACATTTGCACTTGATTAGGTTAGGCATTTTACAGATTTACTAGCTCAGTAGTTCTCAAATTTCTAGATTTTCGACTAGTAATTTTTTGTTATTTTTTAGCATGGGTTAATAGAGGTCTTTTTGAGTGATTCTACTTGGAATGGGAACCTAAGACATCCTAGTCAATAAAAAATTTGCCCCATCCAATTTGGATTTTATTTTATTGGTCATTCAATGAATTATAATTTCGTATATTAAATCTGTAACATCATGTAGTAAAACACGGGATCATGTAGGAGAACTAGATGACCACGTAGGAGAACTAGTGGATCCTATAGGAGAACTAGTGAACTTGTAAAAAATCCTATAGTGTCCTGTTTTGAGCCTGAATTGAGAAAAATCATCATTGATGCTGATATTAGGCCCTTACTTGACCTCCAAAGCATCAAAATCATTGTACCCCTCTTGCACCACACTTGTCTCCCTTGCCAAAGGTCAAGGAAAGATTAGCATTTGAATTTATAAAGAAAAAATATTAAAAAGATGAGTTCTTTTATATTTATGCATGCACACAACACTTAGTACTCTCTAGATTAGATTTCGTGCTTAGATTAGTTAAAACATCACATGTGACAAATAGGGTTAAAATAGGGTTATTTTGCAAGCATAGTATGTTAGTAAGTAGGTAGAGGATTTCATGTTACATTATAAGCATTTTTAAATTCAGTCTTTCATTCCTACAAATAGGAAGCATTTCTTTTCTCTCATGATAGCAAAAGAAGGACACATTTTATGGTCCACATATAGTGTTGATACCTCTTAAGTTTATAGAAACCCTGGGTTGATAATTAAAGTCGGTAGCCTTGGGAGTTGCATCATTCCTGTTGCAATACCGAGGCTCATCACTTTTTGGAACCATTGTCGGGGAGGTGTCAAACTATGCATTGTCTTCTTCCCTAGTTGATTCATTTCTTTTTGCTTTGTGTAAAACGAGAAAACAAAAAAGATATGTTTGCATTAGGCATATTTCATTTCAAAAATAGAAAAGTGCATTGCATTATTGTTTTCATTCAATCATAAAAACAAAAACAAAAACAAAATCTCCATAACCAACCCATCCTCCTATTTGATCACATGGTGAAGTAAGAGCCACATCACCATTCATTTTTGTAGTTAAAAGAAGAAGACAGAAAATAATGTAGAAGAAATAAATGGAGATGATGACAATGAGGAAGATCCTATTTCATTTCCCATTCAAGATACTGATGGTAGTGTGCACATGAAGAACATCCCTCTATTTGAAACATGGTTTAAGGTGAGAGAACCAGAAAACCTTTCTCTTTGAATTTGAAATTGTTTGTAGATCTTATGGTAACTTATTAAAAACTCAAAAACTGAGATTGTTTCCAGCAAAATTGAAGGATAGAGCTCTTAAATGACTCATGAGTTTAGGGAGTAATTCAATAAGATCATGGAATGATACGCAAAATATATTTCTAGAAAAATATAAAGATCGTGATCTTAAAGAAGAAATATTTAGAATGAATCAAACGGAATATGAGAGTCTAGAGGATCTAATAGAGAGGCTCATGTATAATGTTAAGAGGTCAAAACTACATCATTTATGATCCAACACACTAAAAACACTCTTACTTATAACAATTAAGGATGAATGGATTAATTTCCTTGATCTCATGAGTAGAGGTGATATATATCAATTATCGTTTGAAGAAATTTGTGAAACATGCAAACACATATCAAGAGGAAGGGAAAGAGTAAGTCAATCAACATCAACATCGGTAATTCAAGTTAAACTTGGAAATTTGCTTGATAACGTTAAAACAAAAATTCTTAGCAATTTAAGTGAACAAGTAGAAATGTTAAGCATACAAAATGAGCAAAAAAGAAAATAATAGTTTTGTTGTCAATGTAGAATCACATGATGTTAAATGCTTCTCCTCATTACCAAGGTAGAAGGAAGTTCACCAAGAGGACAATGGAGCAAGTCAATTTCCAATTAAGCTATGTTATGTAGCACCAAGAGGACCATGGAAGCCTAGTCATAGCTTGTGGAATTATGTCACAGCTTGTGGAACTACAATGATTGAGAAAATCTAGGAATGCGTTCCCCACCATTTAAGGCATATTCCTAGTATTGGCAACTAGATCCACTAATTAATGGATTTTAGTGGGGAAAGCTTCCTCCTTGGGGAATGATTCCTAATCATTTTGTATAAGCAACAAGTCAAATTTTCCTCTAGGGAGAGATTTCTATTAGTGTTATTGTGGAGAGAACTTGTATTTTTGCAGCTCCATTGTATTTTCTTACAGGGATGTAGTTGTATTGATGAAAAATAATGAAGATTAGTGTTATCTTCAACTTCTAAATCTTGTTCTCCTCCATAGTTCTCTAAGTTTTCCAGGGCTTGGCCATACTAGGAGCCTCAGAGCCCTTTTATATCATTTTCTTTCCTTTTTTTTCACTTCTTATTCACTTGCATCTCTTGTTTTTATTTATTTCTATTTCTGCATTTAGTATTAATGATTTCTTGTTGTAGGACTGGGTTAAATGGTTAATGTAAGTTATTTTGCAGGATCACAAGCATCATTTCATCCTTGGAAAATATTTGGAAGGTCATATTGATCATTGATCTACTTGGGTTAGTTTTCTTACTCCCAAATCTACATTTCTGGAACTCCTTTGGGGCAAAGAACAATAAAGTTCTTCTATTCTTTAGAGCATACTAACGAGCTTGAATAAATTTGGTTTCACTTGCATTAGATCACAAAAACATTCTAGTTCATAGCAAGAATTACTCCGTTGCATTTTCACTTGATTAGGTTAGGCATTTTATAGATTTACTAGCTCACTATTTCTCGAAATACTAGATTTTCGACAAGTAATTTTCTACTATCTTTTAGCATGGGTTAATAGAGGTCTTTTTTAGTGATACCACTTGTAATAGGGACCTAAGACATCCTAGTTGATAAAACAAAATTGTCCCATCCAATTTGGATTGGATTTGCTTGTTCATTCGATGAATTATAATTTCATATAGTAAATCTTTAACATCCTTTAGTAAAACAGGGGATCCTGTAGTAGAACTAATGGATCCTATAGGAGAACTAGTACATCATGTAGTGGTCTGTTTTGAGACCGAATTGAGAAAAGTCACCATTGAAGTTGGAATTATGCCTCTACTTGACTTCCAATCCATCAAAATCATTGTACCACTCGTCTTCCACACCTGTCTCCCCTGCCAAAGATCAAGGAAAGATTAGCATTTGCATTTACAAAGCAAAAAGATTTAAAAAATGAGTTCTTTTATATTTACACATGCACACAATAGTTAGTACTCTCTAGATCATATTTCATGTTTAGATTATTTAAAACATCACATGTGACAAATAGGGTTAAAATAAGGTTCTTTTGCAAGCAAAATGTGTTAATAAGTAGATAGAGGATTTCATGTTACCTGACAAACATTTTTAAATTCAGTCTTTCATTCCTGCAAATAGGCAGCATTTCGTTTCTCTCATGACAACAAAGGAATGACACATTGTATGTTACATATAGTGTCGATACCTCTTAAGTTTGTACGAATCCCAGGTTGATAATTAGAATCGGTAGCCTTAGGAGTTGCAACATTCTTGTTGCAATACAGGGGCTCATCAAGTAACGTGGGGTACCTATGGATGTATCAAACCAATATATAAATATTATAATAATAAAGTCATTTCAATATAATGCGGGTGAAGTTTACTATATTATTACATAAGGCTCATTATACTCGTTAGCACTGAATACATATAATTGAGCCTAATTAAAAAAAATTACTATGTTGTTAGGAGTTTTCTATTACTAGAGTTCTCTAATTAGTTATAAAATTCAATATAGAACTCCTTATGGGATGTGTAAAAGAATAATTGTAGTTCATTTTATCTCCTTATGATGTTTCTCAATTAGAATATTCGATTTCAAATATTAAGAAGGGGTGAATCATCATTTCACATAAATTAGTTAATTATTCATACGTCGGAGCATTAAATGTCATTAGCATCATATCAAAAGGGGACTTTTCAAGTCAGTTGAGGAGTCTTAGCTACTCCCTAGTCTAAATTTAATCCTTGAATATGTCATAGAAATGGGGGTTGAAATGATCCTTAGTTTAGATATGAAATAACCCACATAAATATTTGAATAAGCTCACAGGAATAAACTTAAACTACTGTTAACCCACCTCAAGATCACATGCGAAGAAGAAAGATAGGAAAAACACTGAAATATCACATGTTTATGTATGAAATATTTATTGAATCTACTTCAACTAGTCTAAAATGATCCTCACGAGAGGCCGAGAATATTCAATAGAAATTCTTTTAAAATTCAATGAAGCACTCTTCAAGTTAGTGTAAGATCGACCTTAGAAAAAAGAACAAAGAAAGACATCAACCCAACTCTCAAAATAAAGTGAATAAGCCATAGAGAATAACCCTTTCCCTATGTCCTACCTCAGGATTAGATTAGGACATAAAACTTGCATGCCTATCGCAAAGATATGACATTAGAGAGGGTTGAAATTCAACCACTGAGCTAGCCAAACTACCAAAGATCCAACGTAGAACTTAGCCTTAGGTCAACTTGGATTTTCCTTGAAAAATTCAGACTTGGATAGGTGTGCATTACTCAGATGAATTAGCATCCTGATCTACCATTGTCTAATGAAGAATAGTCAGAAAATAAATCAACCTTCATGCTTTGAAAACCTTAGAAAATTTGGCCTAGTGCTCAGTATTAGCATAATTCTACAAGGCTTGTGGAACTAAAAATGATAAATGATATATACATGAATAATTAATGATCTTCATGGAGATATCTGAGCTCATACATAGAGAGAAGGAGGGGGCTTCTAAAGGGGGTTGATTTACCCATTAACCATGGAGTCAACCTTAACAATATTGAAAAATGAATTTTGAAATTTGAAAATTATGGAGCGAACTTTAATAACGCTTTGAGGCCAGCTTAATGTAGATTTTATTTAATCTTATGGGTAGAATAGGGTAGCTCAAGGCCCATAAAAATTATCCAAAATATTTTTAATATTAATGTTATCTTGAATCAATCTACAAGTCCAAATATGACTAATCTCCAAGCATCCATTAGCATCTCAATTTGAGGATCATCACCATACATTTGCAGCTCACATTTTGACAGGGCATATCTCCTCAAATGTGTGGAGTTATGTGGCGTGCCACCTGTCGTTAGAATTGACATGACAAAGACAATAAAATGCTAATGGTCTTGCTTGAAAATATATTGATATTCCATATCATTTGCTTCATCAAAAGCGGGACTTCTTCTAGTTGCTCCTTCGGCCGACATCAATGACAAGAAAATTTCAAGATATTCTTCCACACATCCCATATAGACTTATATGTCCTTATTTATAATTAACAAAGAACTCTAATCATAACAACGCATTATACAATAAGATCTCATTACATTGATTAACTACTAATTATTATAGTGAACTTTTCCTAATAATATAGTGTACCTGGTTCACCTTACATTTAATGGTCTCCACTATTATTATTCTACTATTATTCTCTTTGGGTATTTACTAGGCACGCCATGTTACTCTCTATAAAATACTACATTTAAAATGTCCAAAAAATCATCTAGATTTAATATAGTCTTGCACAATGTTGGCGACAACATATTTCATTTTCATTTTCATTTAGGTATATCATTCTTCCGTCTAATATAAAACTAGTTCTAGTCTAAAATCAGCTAAATATGAAAAAAAAAATTAAATCACACCAAAAAATTAATTAACTAACAAAAACACCAAAAACCCACCACAAAATACCGTAACTCTTACTCCCTAAAATGTATCCTATAACATGGAATATTGTTTTCGCAAAATTTCCAAAAATGAAATCAGCAAAATATGAAATCTATGCCGAGAGTTAATGAAAATGAACAACAACAAAACAAAAGTATAAACGTAATGAATTAAAAGAAGGGAGATATAAAACATTTCCCAAAAGAACCAATTGCTCAGTAGAGAACATAAAGTGATAAAAATAATATAAAGCGATAATGGAAACATATAAGGAATATGGATAAAGAGAATCTCACTTTATATAAGTTAGCTACGGATTAACAAAATAATATGTTTGTGAGGTTAATAAAAAAAGAAATGTTGAAGAAATGTCGAGGATAGTAAAGTTTAGTAGAAAGTGTGTTTAGAGGGAATTAAAAAATTAAGTATAGATCATAGTCAAAGATATCATAGGGACTTATTGCTAATTATTTCACATATATGTAATCTAACCAAGAGAAAAACTAACTACTAGAAATTACATAGAGGATTCTAAGAGATCATATCAAAATAAGGCATTGGAGAAGAAAAGTCGTGAGAGAAATCTTAAAAAAAGAGCTAAAATGAAAAATGACTCCTTTGATGGACACATTACAACCATAGTTAATAATATTTTTCAAAAATGGATTTCCAGTAACCAAGCAACACTTTAAGAACTACATAATCCCTACGGTTGACCCAACGCTTTTCAATCTCATAAGAAGGATCATCGCATAAAAGTAAGAAATCGTAGAAAACAATAACATGAAAGATTATTTCCTAGTATAGCACTTTGGTCTTGACCATTTCCTTACCTGGAAAATAAATAAAAAAGACTTAGGATGAACCAAGATAATTTTTTTTTTTTTAATAATTCAAAAAGGCGATTAACACTATCCCAAAAGAGAAACTATGGAATCTTGTACATAAATGAGGGTGTTTAGTGATTGGATAACATGAAACTTCAAGCTATATGAGAAATTAAAGTCTTAAATGAAAATTGCAAATGATATTCTAAAGTTCGTCAATAGTGACACTAAAATGAGATAGGGTTGCATTTTTTCCACATGTGATTGTTTGGTATATACATAAATAAGCTTAAAAAAATGCTAAGCATTAACATCCAAAAAGTGATGAATATAAAAAAATAATCATGCATATCTTGTTGTATGCAAACGACGCAAAATTAACAACATGAAATTTATGCAACGATGACCTCTTAGAGTCATTAACCTCCCTTTGTACAATGCTTGGGATGAGAACGAACATAAGAAAAGCTTGCATGGTAATATTCTAACTTCAAACACGTAAATGAAACCAACTCAGTTTAAGTTGGGATGTGAGTCACTAGCTTTCCGACCGATGCTAAGATAGGACATTTGCACGAAGGAAAAAAGTACAATAGTCATGTATAAAATTTATATATTTTTTATACCCCTTATAAACCTGGTTACTTCACATACATTGTGTTTCCACATCACTTACGATGCCATCTAGTATCAGATTGACTTGTTTATTACTATTATATCTTTAAATTGTAACAAATGAAGGGATAGATTTATTATTCATAAATTGACTTACAAAATAGTTATGATAATTCTATAAAAAATAATCAAAATTTCTAAAATTTATTTTCTTTTGTGGGGCGATTTTTAGGAAATATTTTATCCGTACCATTGAAATAAATTATTTTTAAGAATTTAATGTGATTTTTTTAATATATATATATATTATATATAATTAACTTATAAACAATTAGTTTTTAAAGTTTTCTTTTATTATAATTACTTCATAGAATATTGATTTTAGTATCAGGGAATAGGTTGAGTATATTATTAGTGTATTAATTTGAATTCACCATATGTTATGAATATTTACTTAATGTCTAATACGAAGGTTTTATTGGGGAGCAATACCATACCACCTGTGTTGATATTGGGGATATATATTAAGAGAAAAATGAAATAATATAATGAACATATAATAGAGGAAGAACAGCTTTTATACGAGCAAGTATAAAAAATGAAGCTCAAAATTATTGAAAAAATATAGAAGAGTATAAAATATATTTATGAAAACATGGATGCCTCTAATATCTAGTAAAAACAAAAGTTTTTAAAATTAAAATGGCATATTAAATTTGTATTGATAAAAGTTAAATAATACGATTTTTAAACCTATTAATAAAATATTGTTTAATATGCCACAAACATACCCAACATGTCAAAAATTCATTAAAAAAACCTACAACACATCAAATTAATAAATAAAAAATACTATGTAGCATATCTATTATTAATAATTTATTTGTTGTAAAATCATTAAATCAACATATACATAATTCTTTCGTAGAAATTTAGCTGGTCGTTAATGGAGAGGATGCTCTTCCTCTCCAAACAAGACGTTATACATGTGGCACCTATCTTTCTATTCATAATACATTATTACCTCAGGATTATTACACGCTTGAAACAATTTTAATGTTTTCTTGATATAGTTTCATCTATTTAATTTATTTTATAATAAAACTTGCAATATAATTAAAAGGAAATTAATAATAAAAATATAAGGTTTAAGAATAATACTTATCTATATTATTTAATAATACATATTATTAATTTTGAATTTCATTTTATATAATGAATATTTATTAGTTATAAAATTAATTGTATTAAATGAATAAACATTTTATACTAGAATTATTAAATAACATCAAAATTTAAAAGTTGAAATGAGAATATATTAAAG
>APFE030165636.1:1583-24972 GCA_000404065.3 Pinus taeda
AAGAGTTTTCCAACTCATCATGGCTTGTTGCATGTAGGCCAATGGATAGAATTTCTTTTTGATTGCAGCAACAAATTCACTCCAGGAAGAGATGGTCTTACCATGCTTCTTCATATCAGCTTAGGTTCTGCCTTCCCACCAAACCAAGGCAGTGCCTCCTAGGCGTAAGCTTTCCAGTTGAATCCTACTCTTGTCCGAGTCTATGTTCTGTACCCTACAATATACATCAATTTGTCTAATCCAATTTTCCAACTTTTCAGCATTTAACTCTCCATCATATATAGGCAAATCAAATTTAACATCTAGTTTAATCAAGGATGCTTTCTTATTATGCACAGGGCTATTAGGAGGTGTGAGAAAGCTTTCCTCTTTCCCCTTTCCTTTTGAGTGGTCCTGGGAATGAGACTCATCTTTTTCTTTATCTTGTTTAGAATCTGATGAATCTTCATCCTTATGCTTTCTAAATTCCCTATACATTTCTTCTACCATAGACTTTATAGCTAGGAAACTTTCTATGAATTGAGGATTTGGCCCCATAGAACCTTCCTCTGACATTGTCTTCTGAGGATAGACTCTCCCAATTTCAGGATTAGTTTCCACCAACTCTCCTTCTCCTAATTTAAGCTTTGATCTAGTGAGCATTCACAGCGAAACCAACACAAGCTTGTCTAACCTTACAACCTACTGCTCTGATACCTCCTGATCTGATGATCACCCTATGAGTGACATCAGTTGAAGTTTGATTAAACAAAAGGTATTACAAACTCATGTGTCGGTGTGTGTTCTGTGTTATTTAAGCAACAAATTGATCAGATTTCCAATACACAGACATATAAATGGAAAGACACAGAGAAATACAATAAGCAACCACAAAGACACAAGCAATTTTAATAAGGAGTTCAGCCTATTATCCAGGGCTCCGTCTCTGGTCCAGCTTTCAGTGGTGGACTTGTTTATTGTGTCTTTAAGTAGAGAATTACAATGCAGGGACTCAGGTGAGTTCTCCTGAAGCAGGTTTGCTTGGTAGGGTGGTTCTTGGATTCCCCAAGCCACTGGAGTACACAGAATCTTCTTCTTCCTACCATCTCTGTGACCTTCTGGTCTACAGTGGAAGGAGCCAAATGTGATGCTCGATCCAGACAGATTCCTCTATGGGATGGCTTGAATCTCTCAAGCTCTCTGGTGCTCGATGCTGCCACTGGTCAGCTCGACCCTCTGTCTATCTCTGCTTTCACTTAACTGCCTCTTCTCCGATTTCTGTCTCTCAGTGTTCAACTGTCCACTCTACTCTTTCTTGATTTGACTGTCTTTGTTCATGGCTTTTAGCCATTTGAACTCATGCTGGTTCGGTTCCTCTCCCACCTTTGTCGATTCACCTTCTGCAGCTGCGCTTGGAGTTCCCTGTTCGGCGTCAGCATGAACGCTTAGGGAGTGGCCACATGTCCCCGTCTGAACAGCGCCAGCCTGCTCGTCGGTTCGTTTCTTCAGTTATGTCGTGGATGCACTCTTCCTCCATCGTGGCGGTCAAACAGACCTCAAACCTTTACAAACGTGGCTTAATCTGTCATTGATTCCGCTTCCTCCATCGGGCGCAATTTCAGTTGTTCGATCTGGGTCCCCCAGATCCAACGTCGTTCGCACGTCCCACGCGGTTGACCTGCTCAACCGATAATGCGCGATCAATGGCGGTTTTCTCTCACCTCTGCTGCCACGCGTCAATCGTTGAGTGGGATCGCTCCGCATTCTCCAAAACTGTTTACTGTTTGAGGACACCCCGATCAATACTGCTGGTTTCCAAAGCATGGGTCTTGCCTTGTACAATTAGCGCTTTTTGCCTTTCCTGCCCGCGGTTCTCCAGTTCGCCATGCGTCCAAGTGCTCGGGCTTCCCCCATTTCGGCCCTGTTCGTACGTCGATGAGTGATTACAGTAATCGCGCATCAAAAATCACCTCCTTTTTCTGATCCAGGGCTCACAGGGGCTACTTTGACCTCCTGCGCAGTCTCCATGGGCCTCGGTCAACGCGCTTTGACCAAGGTCCTCATCGTTCCACGTTGGCTGCCATTGCCACTGGTTCAGGGTGTTTTTGATTGCTGTTTTGGATTCTTTAGAGATTTGTTTCGTTCCAATACAATCAAGGTTCTTTGACAGTCTTTGTTGGATCTGATTTGGATCACTGAGACTCTTACTCTACTATAAACATTGGTTTGCACTCCTCAGCATCTAACTTCCACTAATCTACAATTGTCACTTTGGAATCTGACTGCATCAAAGGACGTTGATCCACCTTATACAAAATGCTGTGTGCCTCTGTAGCAAGGCTAATGATCTATGAGGAAATATTATCCAATGCTCACCTCAATGGACCCTACCCAAATCTATGCGCAACTCTGGGACTAAAGCTCCATGTCACCCCACCTCACTCTTGGAGGTAGAATACGTACATGGCGAAATATTCCTCCAACTTGGAGGACAATTTGTCTATCTTTGCAGATGTTTCCGCTTGATATTGCTTCTATTGCTTCTACTTCTTCCTCTAAGGACACTAAGTACTGTAGTGGTCTAACTCACAACATCTGAAGCACTTGATCTTAGATAGATCTTTTTTCTTCTTCTCTCCCTGCGACCTTTGTCCCTGACTGGGACCTTTTTCTTTCCACTTCGATGCAAGGGCCACATTGTCTTCCTCCTTCACACCTTTTGATCCCTTGCTGTTATTGCTTTTGATGGAGCTCTTTACTAGAGATCACCTCATTTCTTCCTGCTATAAGTCTGACCACATCCTATCCCACCCTCGTAATGTATCTCGCCCCAAAATGCCTTAGACAAATATTTCCCATTCCCCAGAGACACTATTTAGGGCCAAAAGCACAAGTTTGTAACTAGAGGCGCCTCTCCTATGGATGCAAGCTCATCCTAGATATCCTGCAGTATAGTGAGAAATGGATCAATTCCTTCACACTTCTACATTCGAATATTCCTTAGATTTTATTTCAATAACATCTTCCGCTGCTCAAAAGGATTCTGATATAGCCATGATAGAGCATCCAACATCTCTTTGGTTGTATTCTTGTCAGATATATGTGAGACTATATGGTCCTAGACTCCATCTAGGATAATCCACTTCGCCATGGCCATTTCTTTCTTGAATTCTTTCAGTTGATCTACATCAGTAGGTTCAGTCATAACATTTTCAACATAGGTTTTGAGGTCGTGCTCATCTAATAGGAAGAATGTCCTAGCCTTCTTGATGATATAGTTGGAATCTCCCTCCAACCTATCTTGATCTCTAAGCCCAACTGTGGCCATCTCTGCAAAAACTCGACTTGTAATGGAAAACTCCCTCCTTCTCCTGCTTGGCTGCTAGCTCTGTTATTCACACTCCCTTATGGAGTGAGAAAATCTACCTGTTGAAACTGCCTGATTGAAATGTAAATATTTGATTTTTGAACTAGAAACCCTCTAAGAGAAATCTCTGGGTTCTGTGTGTGCACTTTCTCTTCCACTTGGCACTGAATCTTCTCTAGTACACTGCTACAAACTCTGTGCCCAGGGAAGAAAATTTGCTTTGCAAAAATATTGAGCTTCTTCTCCCTCTTCCTGACGGAATCACTTTTTTGGACAAATCGGATTTTCCTGCAACAAGAAGTAGAAAATCGAATCCTTGCCCAACAATTCACATTGTCTGGATAGGCACTACACAACCCCTGAAAATTACGACTTGCTGCTCCGTCTGGACAATGAAAGTTTCCTCTTCCAACTCTGAGCTTCCTGTTCGTCAAATATTATATGATACCATGTGAAATTGCCTTGAAATGCAGCAACTAGAAATATTTCCTCTAAATGATAAATTAATTATGCAGTTTATTTTGTTCATGACAAAATGACGAAATATTCACACCGCAATTTCTTCACCAAATAAAAAACTGCTGAAGCAAAAAAATAGGAACTTAGAAATACTAGCAAACACAAAAAAAATTTGACACCGTTATTTTTGGACGAAAGGTCTCATAAAAACCCAATGTGGGGAAACCGGTGCAACAACTAAGGGTTTGTATTTTATTATGTGCAACAGAAAATTTGAGTACAATATGGATGCCAAAAACAGGCAATCCTACATAAGAAATACTGGAAAAATAATTGTGAGGAAATTTTCCTCACCCCACGAGAAACCCGACACTGAAACTAACCTCAGAAACCCCTCTACTAATTTCCCTACATCACACTCTATTTAGGCTCTACGTAGGTACAATTTCACATTGCTTATATCTCTCTCTGAAATGCGTGTCCAACTTGCCACTAACTCTAGAAGTGTCTGTCTTGGTCTTTGCGATTTTTTCCTTCCTTCAGATCTCTGAAATGATCACCTGAATTTGCAAATCAAATTGCCTCCTAGAGGCTACTACATGAATTCTCTGTGGCTATCTCTACCTCCCTGCAAAAGATTCCTTGAAACTGGAAATCCTTCCTTTGGATACTACTGACCTCCCCAACCACCTGCAACCCACCCACTTGCTCTATTTCCACTGTTGAATCACTCTAGCTATTGAGAATTCAAATTGCATAGGGTAATTGAATATCTGCACTGTTGTGTTTTCCATCTACCCATCAACCTATTTTTATAATATCCAAGTGAGACTCCAATGACGAAGATTAAAACTTAATCGATGGCTGATATTATCTCCAAGTCGATCCATTTGAGTTTCTAGAGAATTCTCACATTTCTCAATTAATTATTATTAATTAATCGATCTCCGTAAGTTAGACTTGGGCATTTTTTAATTAACGATCAATTAATTTAATTAATCGATCTCCATAAGTTAGACTTATGCATTTTTTAATTAACGATCAATTAATTTAATTAAGTAATACCTAGGTGGAATTTCCAGAAATGATTTCTGGGTTTTAGAGAACTCCTGTGTTTTAGCCTCTCTACAAAGTTTCGAGTCTCGAACAACATCCTATGCTACAAAAACTAATACTCCCGCTTAGGGAGGAATGTTTTCTCTCTAGTGCTACACAACTACCACAACACCATGTCTCTGCATCATCCTCCCATACACGTTGTTGATGTCTGACAACTGTAGCTGCCTTCCATTGTCTATCAATCATTGCACTAACTCTGATTCATATGTAACTGGTTGTCGCTGAACCGTGCTGCATTTGTGTTGTTGCTGACACTACATTATACAACCTGTACCGCTACCAACTCTACATCTTCACTGCAACCTAACTAACACTCCCTCTCAATTGTTGTTGCTACAACAATGTAAACTTTGAAACGGGAACTATAAACTCAAAACGGGAACTCTGGCAAAAAAATGCCAAAAAAACATAAAAAACAGTGCTAAAAACGAAAAGTGTGTAAAATGGAACGATGGTTTTTTTTTAGGGACAATTTTGAACATGTTTTAAAAATGGCAGTGAAAACAAGATTTTCGTGCAAAATACAGCTTGAAAACGAAAAAGTGATTATACTAGAACGATGATTTTATTTTTAGGGTCAATCTTCAAAATTTAAAAAAAATGCTAGTAAAATGATCCAACAACATAAAAATGACCCATAACTTCTCATTTAACACCATATGGAAATCAAAAATTTTATTTCAAGATACGATGCATACATCAGTTAGATAAACTGTCTTCAACAATTATTCAAAATCACTCATATTTTCTTGCACACCATCAGAATTCACATCTTCAGATGAGTGACTGGATGCTGACGAAGATGTTCCATATTCTTCTATTTCATCAACTAGTGCCCCATCTGTGTCCACATGCATGCCCATCATTTCAGGTTTCAAAATTCTTCTAGATCTACGACTGGTTTCAGCAGACTCCCATCTCAACACTGTTCTTTCTGGTAACAACCTTTTCAGAATCTCTATTGTCTTGAAGCGAAGAGTTCCTCTCTTTGTCAAATTGAAGGCATAAACAAGTATGTCAACATCCTCCAATTTCAATAGGTCTGTTCGGCGACGATTTATATTCGTACCCTTTCTTTTCTCTTTCCGCCATTTTTTTTGTCAACTACCATCTCTGGCTTATACACACCGTTGAATGGGTGTGTATTTGTGGCATACCAATGTACTTCAACACTTGTAACATCCTCATTTTCTGTAAAGACCTTCATAACTTTAGCAACCCAAAATGGATAGCCTTTGGGATCTCCATCTGCTAGCACTGCAATCATGCAACCCTCCTTAATATCATGTACTGAACCCCTATAAAGGTCTTCCATGGCTTCACGTTGTGCACGAGATCTTGATGGTTGGCTTGGCGATGGCATAGGAAGTGAAAGATCTGATATATTTTTCAACATCTTGTCAGGTTTTTGGCCAATAAAGATACTTCTATAGGATGGCCATAATTTTCTCCACACCAAAGTGTCCAATGACCCGACTATAGTGTTCCTGCACAATCAGCTTGGTATGTTCGCTTGAAGAAACACAACGATGGCCTAGGTAGCATAATAATGTATCCTGGAGGTGGAATTCTAGAATTGGCTTGAAATCCACTAGCATCTGGTATGTGGTGGCGAAGTCTGGATCATTTTGTATAGTTGCATCCATTTAGATGTCTTGTGGCCACAAGAGTTGAGAACACTAGTCAGTGTTGCAACTAGGGACCTACTGAGGCAATTTGCAACATGATTGGTACTTCCCTTCTTGTATTTAATGTTCAAGTTAAATTGTTGCAGATATGTAGACCACTTCTGATGTCGATCATTCTATAACTTCCCTTACATTTGTGTAAACTAAAAAGGTTGGTGATCTGTGTGGATGATCATTTCCTTCCCCAGAATGTGATGTTTCCATTTTGGACATGCCTACATGATAGAATACATCTCTTTATCATATTTGGGTATTTCCAAATTGTAGCGAAAAGTGTCTCACTATGATAAGCCATCGAATGTCCTTACTGGGTGAGAACTGCACCAATAACATAATTGGAGGAATTTATCTCAATTTCAAATGGTTGTTACAGTTCTGGCAATGTGAGTAGAGGTGCATAGCAGAGGTGGTGTTTCATCTCAACAAATGCCTTCTATTGGGACTCGAACCAAGAAAACTTGTATTTCTCTCCACCCTTGGTAACTTGACTCAAAGCCCAAGTGATATGAGAGAATCTCAACATGAACCTCTAATAAAAATTAGTGAGGCCCAAAAATTTGCGAACCTCTTTTAGAGTGTTCGAGGTTAGCCAATCCTAAATGACTCGTATCTTAGTTAGATCCACATGCATGCCTTTCTCATCAATGATGTAGCCCGAATATTAGACCTAGCTCATGCTAAAGGAACATTTCTCCAAGTTGGCACATAATTTGTGTTGTCACATGGTTTGAAGGACCTGTCGAATGTGTTGCAAGTGTTCTTCACAACTCTTGCTGAAGATGAGGATGTCATTGAGATATACAACAATCAAGGAGTTAGTGAAGGGTCGGAAGATGTCATCCATCATCCTCATAAAAGTTGCAGTGGCATTTTTCAACCCAAAATCCATGACTAACCACTCAAAAAGTCCCTCCTTTGATTTGAAGATGCTCTTCCATACATCTACGGGTTCTATTAGAAACTGGTGATAGCATGAATTCAAGTCGATTTTGCTGAAATACTTGGCCCCCTTGAGTTGGTAAAGAAGGTCATCAATCTATGCGATTGGATATATGATCTTGATAGTGATTTTTTTTTAGTGCCTAATAATTAATGTAGAGCCTCTAGGTTCCATCCATCTTTTGTACAATTACAATCGGGATCCCACTAGGTTAGGAACTTGGTCGGATGTGCCCTTTTTGCAACAACTTTTAGATCTGCCTCTTGATTTCTTGAGAGGTGGTATATCGGCCCATTGCATAAAGGTGCTTTGGGAGTCAGATTGATCAAATTCTTGACCTGACAATGCAAAGGTACCCCTATGGGTGAGGAGAAGATGTCATTGCATTCTTCCAAAATCTTATCCACCTCTCGGGGGCCATGGATGTGGCCGCTATCTTCCCCTTACTTTTAGAGTGAATTAGAAAGAAAACAATTTTCTCGGTTCGGTAGATGATCTTACTGCATTGTTTAACAGAGATCAAAGATAAGGAGGTAGGTGAGGCTACTTCCAGCGTATTGTATGACGTATTTACCAAAGTAATAATAATAGTGTGAAGCTTGGACTCATACACAACATGGCGCCTCCACAAGTATGGTTAGCCTAATAACACATCACAAACTTCAAGAGGAACAAGAGCACACAATACCTCATCTATGAAGGGCGTGATTCTATAGGGAAGGTCGTACTACTGGCTGACACAGAGATATCATCCTTGGTGGAGCGACCCGATGGTGTATGGTTACAAGTTTAAGGTGGTCGTTAGGCCCAACTGCTTAATAGTCTCTATTGAAATGAGGTTCTTTTGGCTCCCATTGTCGACAATGAACTGTGGAGGAGAACCTGTCACCAACATCTGTGAGTGAAAGAGAAGCTACCCCTCCTCTAGATCTTTGGGCTCAATCTTCATGTTCTTGGTGGTGGGAAAGATGGAACTAGGGTCTGCATCAATAACCTACTTCCACTTCTCATTGCCCTTGTCGAGTTCTGGCTCAGTATCAGAACATGCATTGGACCCTGAAGCTTTTAGCTCAGTCACAAATGATTGCTTAGTGCAACATTTATTTTTGTTGTGAGTGGGGCTCGTGTGGAACTCACGCCACTTCCCTGTGTCCTTATCCATATTCATGGTGTCATTCTTTTCTTGCAGCTTTGATAGGTTACCTTAGGTTTCTCTACCTTGGTTTTTTCATTTGTTATGCAGTTTGGGGGTGCTCTTGCCCTATATGATTCGCAGATCCAAAGTCACACTTATTTTGTTTAATTTTTTTTGCAATCATGGCAACATATTGATATGTTGCACCAAGTGAGGATATGTGGTCAAGGTGGTGAATGGTCAAGGTGAATCATTTAAAATTGTATGAACCCCCTTTCCTTAAAAAGAACATCTAGATTTGTCACCCCTCTAACACTATGACAAATTTTCAACCTCCTTTAAAAGTAAACACTCTACTTAAAATTTTGACATGCTCTATTCGCCAATATCAACATTCCCTTATCTTATTGGTCACAATAAAAATAAGCTACTCAAATTAAATGAGATTTTCATACTATGTTCTAAATTACTTTTCTTCACCTCATAGTCTAAATAAAGTACAAACTATAAAGTAGACCATAAAATTTCCCACCATAAATACATTACTCAAGAGTGTACTTCTCCATGCCAATGCAATACCCAAAAATGAAAAAACCATGAGTGCAATACCAAAAAAGGCACTTTTCCATAAAGACACATCTATAAATTTATGATATTATTAATATTAAAATAATATGAATTAAAACCCCTATCTTTCTAGTTAATTTTAACATTTGGGCTTTTGGTAATGCGATGGATAATGCCTATTTAGACCAAACATGAAATACATCTATATTTCTGATTCTCATTTGCTATATTTATATATATTTATCAGACAAAATAATCCATATTAAAATATACTCATATCCATTTACATCCGCAGCTTCTTTCAATGTTGTTTGTATGAAAAGCGTTGATTTCAAATTTTTGAAGTAATATCATACCATCCTCTTACCTCTAACACTCTTGTCCATGCCACTTTCATGTCCATATAGGAAAATCTTACATCTCCTCAAGCTTCTCTGAGTTACAAAAAGATGCGAGTAAATTAAAAAAATGTGTGCTTTTATGTTAAATTAGCATTTCTTTTTATTGTAAGTTGGGTAGTATTACATCTCTATTATATTTAACTTCTCACTTCTATTGAGGTATGCTAAATTAGCATTATTAATATTGTTCAACTTGTATATTTTGAAATTTTATAGATAGAGGTACGGTTAATTGTTTGCTCTAGTTTATGATTTTACAACTATTCTTGACACAGCCAAATGAGTTGTTTAATCTATTTTATAAATTTTGTAATCTCTAAATTTAAAGAAAAAGAACTAAATCGATTGTTTAATCTCTCAAGTCCTCTCAATACATCTTTGAAGTCCATCTCTGTATTCAACAATCTGGTAATTTCCATACTCAACATTTCGAATTTCAAATTCCGAAACATTGCATGCGAGAAAAGATAGGCGCATTGATTCACAGTTCGTAATACGCTTGACTGCGAAACCCATGTATTACAATCAAGTCGGCCAGACCTGATCTGTATATATTCATAAAAAGGATACAACCAATTTTGAAAGTCACCATATTTGCACTGTATCTACTGAGATCTAGTTTAGCATCGTATGAGATCTAGTTCTGACAGGCATAATTCTGACTTCTAATTATACAGTTCCATCCCCATCTTTTCAAATGGATATCAAAATCCCTTTCACGACAGCAGTCCACCGCTACAGTCCCCAAATAAGTGGAATAGACAAGACGAAGGGCAGTGTCAAGCTTGAATGCAGGACAAATGATAAAACAGTTCAACTGTCAACTAATTTCAAAACAGAAAAGGGCCCAACCACGAAGTTAACGATGACTGGCTGTCCTATTAGCCGAACCAACAATCCGTTTAAGCTCAGGTCACAGAAAGACCATCACAACTTTGAAAGTGACAACCAAACCCTCAGTTATTAGGTGTTGTTGTTAAGGAACCCACAAGAAGTTAAAAGGGCAGGGCCACCCCCGGGCCGCCCCGCCCACCCCTCCGCCTCCCCCTCCGCTCGCGCAGGGCCACCCCCAGGCCGCCCCACCCCGCCTGACCGGCGGCGGGTCACTGTACGAGCACTTGCAGAGGACTGCGGTCTAGCAAGAGGCAAGGGGGGAGATTCTGGTCCTGAGGGATGAATCTCATGGTCGGGTGGATTGAAAGATAGCAGACCCTGATTCGGGTGACTGTCAAGAACAACTCTTCAGCCGGAGAACCTCAGGTACGTAAGAAACCTCCATGTTAGGACTGTTTAGAAAGCTGTATAATGTTGATTTTTTCTTCTCTGTTTCCTCCTTATATTGTGAAAGGGGAGGGGGTGATATTTTATTACAAGAAATCATGGAATGGATGCAAGGATTCATGAGACAGTTTATGTTATTACACTACCACAGTGGTGGTTAATGGTTATGCAACTTACTATCTTTTGTTGCAATTTACTTGATGTACTAATGAACATTATATCTAATGGTTAATGAGGAATTGCGAAGTTGTGAATTGGATAATACATTATATCTAATGGTTAATGAGGAATTGCGGAGTTGTGAATTAGATAATTACTTGTGGGTAATTTGTATAAAAAAAATTCTAACTCTCTGCTTTTACATGTGAGGTTACCGGGGTATGTTACCCTGCCTAAGTTAAGGTATTAAGGTGTATCATACAACTCTATTTATCTTTATATGTCAAGTTGTTAGTGTTTACTGTGTTTACAAAGTTAGAATTTGAATTGGTTATGCTATTAATAAAAAATTGATTGATATATTATTTTGAATTAAAATTTAGTAATATACAAAATCAAAATAAGAAAAAGGGAAAAAAATAAATATCATTTGTTAATGGTGAATCATTGTTAATAGTTAATTTATATGTCACTTCACTTGAACATCGAGTTATTTATGTTTTTTTTAATAGTGACACTGTTATATCTACTCAATAGATTTTGATAATAGTATAGCGTGGCAAAAAATATAATTTATTTAAAATTGTATATAAATTGGAGATGTGAAATTGTTGTGTAGTTTTCAATGTTTTATATTACATAAATGAATTTTGCACGCAAATTGGCCTTATTGCACTTTTAATTTTAAAGTTATAAAGAGTGAATGAAACAATGAATTTATTTGGATAAAAAATTCTTTTGTTCATGTTATCTCTCTACAAATTATTATTAAGAACATGAAATGGTGAAATTGATGGACAGGTTAGTGACACTTACCGACACCTGTTATTTTTATTTGGAATTGGACACACGTTATCAATGTTTTGAAATGGATAACCATTTTATTTCGAAATACACCTTTCCACTATTATGACAAGTGTATGTGTAAGGTTTTGTAATCCTCCTATTCTTGTTATGGTAGATGTATGTAAAGTTTTGTAGTCTTACCATTCTAGTTAATCTTGATAGGTGTTCATTAACAAATGGCATGGCAACTTTTTAATCTAGCTTTGTAGAAAAATAATTTAAACAAAGTTTAATCATATGATTTAGATATAGAGGGAAATTAGTGATGTGAATTTCATCCATTGATATCATGGAAACTACTAAAATATAATTGCATCTTAAAATTTAAAATCTCTATTAAATTTTTTAATTAATAAAATGATTAAGATGCTCAATTCCAATTAAAAAAATACCTCATAAAATAAAATTAAAATAACTTTTCCCTTTACAATTGACCAATACCACTCGGATTTCGAGTAGATCTGCTTGAGCGAAAGCTTTAGGGCAATAGCCCACAACTCCACTCTATATTTGTTATAAGGAAGCGATAAATGTTTACAATGTGCCAGCTTAGGAGGCTGAAAAAAATATGAGGCTTGCCCGTGGCAATAGCTTGAGCAACAGAAGAGCATCTACAATTTCCAGCAGTGAAATCCAATAGATATCAAAGCCCATGATTTCCAAGTCTGCATCAAGTTCTGTCAATGAAATTCAAGCTCTCTAATAAGTAACATCTACAATTTCTAGTAGTGAAATCGAATAGATATCAAAGCCCCTGATTTCGAAGTCTGCATCAAGCTCTGTCAATGAAATTCAAGCTCTCTCATAAGTGTATAAATAATGCCAACCTTGTCCAAAACTGAACAGCCTGGCTACTTGCACCAAGATCAAATTGGTGATTTTTTTTGAAATTTTGGATTACAGTTTTAAAATTTTGGTAATTTTTTTTTAAATTACCGTAGGTTTTTTTAAATTTTTTTTTTAATAATTTTGATTTTTTTTTTCATGAATTTTGATAATGCTAAATTCATTGACACAATTCAAACAATCCCGAAGTCAAGTTTAAAAAAAAAAAAACCCGAAGTAAAATGAGAAAAAAGGAAGAAGCAAGATTCCAACAAAAATGCAGAGTCTACGCAAATTTGTGGCCACGGTAGCCAACGCTGAAAATATATTACTATCTTCAGTGTACATAACCGAAAGCCGATCTCTGAGTGGAGGCACACACTAACATCAGTGGACTGATATTTCTTCTGTATAACATGGTGCTCGCCCAATCAAGGCATGCTATCGCAGGTCCGGTATCCGTGCGTTCTATGTTCTCTCGATCGATACAGAGTGAAATCCAAATCATATTGGGAACAAGCCGGAGCTACCCAGATCTTATTTATCAATTGGACATAAGGCGCCACAACCTAAGACGCCGCCACATGGGTTGAGGGACTGCATGATTGCTCATCAATCACACCAGGCCAATGCCACTGAACATAAAAACCTGGATGCGCTGTACCACCAATCATTTATGATCATAATTATCAAAGGTCTCGATGAAACTCCATATGCAATCTCATATTGCTGCAGTGGACAATACCTTTGTCTTGATATCTCTGTCCAAAAAAAGATTTTACACGAGGGCTGCTGCAAAGAATTTGATTACTGACTGACAAGGGGAAAGCTACATGACAATGATATCACCAAGGATCAAATATGGGAAATTACAACGGTAGATTCCCTGAATTTCTTCTTCGCAGAGGCAGCTGAGGTCAGCGAGGCAGAAGAACTGCACCTCTCCTTGAGCTCTCACAGAAAGCCTACATCCTGCAGCCACACACAATTTCTAGCTGAAACGTGACACCAATTAATAATCAAACAGGAGAAAAGGGTTTCGACCCAGCAGTGACAAATCAAATGAATCTTTCAAGGATCATCTGGTTGGTATTTTAGCTAGTAAGCAATGAAACAAGAAAAGAAATACGCACAGGAACCATAACGGCCCCCTCCGCCCACCCCTCCGCCTCCCCTTCGCCGCGCAGGGCCACCCCCGGGCCGCCCCGCCCCGCCCGACCGGCGGCGGGGCGGGCGGCGGGGGTGGCCCTGCGCGGACGGAGGGGAAGGCGGAGGGTGGGCGGAGGGGCCGGGGGGCGGCGGAGGGAGGGGGAGGGGGAGGGGGGCCGGTGGGCCGGGTCAGAAAGGAGCTGTTCTTGATTGGGGCGATTATTATTTTCACCATTTCCTGCCACCCAGTATCAGAAATGAAAGTGAATGGCCTTCCAAACCAGAGAACTACAGGTAATTATAACTAGTTCTAAATCTCTATCTATGATTATATCTGACTGCAAAATATATATTGTTTTTCTTCGGAACGACTTACGAGTATATCATGGAGAGATTTATGCAGGAAAGATATGAAAGAATACTGCAAAAGTGTGGTAGATCTTTGCCTGGAGCTGCTGTCTGTATTTTCTGTGAACCTCGGTCTTCATTCGGATTATCTGAAGGAAGCATTTGGAGGAAAGGAAGATATGGGCATGTTTATTCAAATAAATTATTATCCAGCATGTCCAGAGCCAGATCTGACATTGGGTTTGTCATCTCACTCCGATCCAGGAGGCATAACATTCTTACTTCAAGATGATGTAAATCCCGGGCTTCAAGTGCAGAAGGATGACTCCTGGGTTCCTGTGAAACCGATCCCCGACGCTTTAGTTGTAAACCTAGGCGACCAAATGCAGGTCAGCTTATGAAAAACACTGTATCCTAATTATAATTCAATAAGATCTTATTTTTTTGTAGGTCTGGGATGTGAATTAGATTAGGCAGTGTACTGTTTGCGTCGTTGAACTGATTCGTGTGATTTCATCACTTTATTTTTATGATTAAAGGAATTAGAAAAAATGTATTATCATTTAAGTATTTTTTGGGGGTGAAACCATATATTATGAACCTTAAATATATCATGAATATAATTAATGCGATAAATATTTCGAATTTGGTGGTAATATTTAATGTGAGTATAAGTACGATATCATTGATAAGTTCTTCACGGTGAAAGAAAAAGAGTTTATGTAGCATAGATTTTTTCCGAATTACGAATTAGGTGGAGGTTGTGGGTAGTTTCAATGTTCGAGGGGAATGGTCACCTATCTTTGTACGAAGTTTAGTGTCTTGTGAATGGTTTTTATCTTCTGCAATTGAAATTAAACTAGTGACATTTACACCATTAAATATTTTAACAAAACAACTTATAACCATTGCTATAAGCCTAAAAAGTGACATTTACACCATTAAATATTTTAACAAAACAACTGATAACCATTGCTATAAGCCTAAAAAGCAGTTTACTTCTTATAATAACAATAATAAGGAATTTTAATTTTTTAAAATGTGATTTCTAAAATTTATGAAAATTTACCTACTCTAGTTATTCCATAAATATTTATATATATATGAATCCAATACATCCCATACTTATTAAAAGCTATAAATTAGATAATTTTTAATTAAACTGTTAACAAACAAAAAATTGTCTAATATTACTACATTTCCGATATCAGACTTTAAGAACTGCCAATCAAAAAATTCAATTTTCTTCTGAGTGAAGCACAATATTCTAAAAGATTCATGAAAATTGGGATAAGTTTTTGATACCAATGATTCGTTTATGCTCGTGCAGATATTTACAAATGGCATGTACAAGAGCGTTGAACATAGAGTTGTCGTCAACAAAAGCAGAGCACGAATGTCCATCGTTGGTTTTTGCAACCCTTGTGGAGACAGAAATGTGGGACCTATTCAAGAGCTGATCAACGACTGCAACCCTCCCTTGTATAGAACAATGACACTCAATCAATATAGAAAGTTTATAAGAGCGGGTGGTACCAAAGGAAAGGTGTATGTTAATTTGACTACTACCTCTAAACAAATTGAGAGGAACGTAGTATAATGTACTTGAAGGCCCTCAGTCAAATATTTCCCATCCCGTATACAGTGAAACGTGTAGCTAGTTATGTATCTTTTATAATAAGACTTATTATCCTTCCGCGTTGTAGTTATTCTTTCAGGTAACCCTTATGTTATGCAGCATTTCCTTTTCAATGTATTTCCGTTCGTTGATTAATCAAAGTTCGATGTTTGCAAACTTTGGTTTCCATGTTTTGGTGACGTTCTGTTATCATACAACAGGTTTTTGAATTCAACGAGTTTAATTTTGGCGTTGTAAACTTTATTTTAGAAATATTTTGAACACCATATTTAGAAAAATTATGAGTATTCACTTATGTTGATATTTTAAAAATATTCTAAAATCAGTTAATAAAAAAAAAACTAGTCGTATATGTCTTTCTATCATCCTTAACATTAATTTTACAAATTTATATGTGTTCCACTACCAATTCTGACTGTCAATATTCTTTTCAATGAACTTGGCATTATGTTGGGCTGCAAAATCAAAGTAAACAAATCCTTTGAAATGACCAGATTAGCATTTCATAATATCTTATTTTGTGGATCATCTATTGACTGTTTTCTCAAATAACAAAAAAAATTCGAGGTGCAATCATTCGTCATAATTCAACCCTTAGGATTGATCAATATATCACCAAGACCAAAATTATGTCCTGATACATTTTATATCCTCCGAAGAAATGATCCCACGTCTGCAGTTGTGAGAGTTTCGTGTAAATGAAAAATTGTGAGAATACAAATTTATGTTAAAGAGTGAAATTGGTGAATTTATTAATTTTGAATATGCAAAATAAAGAAATTAATTTACCTATTAAATTTCGTTTATATAATTGTAAACTAGACGCAATTTGAGTGTCGATAAAAAATATTTCTACCCTCCCATTTAACTTGGGCTCGATTCCCGTCTCTGACATAACAAACTAAAGAATGATTCATAAATATGATTGTAGGTATATTTTACTTTGTTGTTATTTGCCAACAATATTTTCAATATAATTTAAGTGTATTTTAATTTTGAATATGAATGTAAAATCCATACAATGTTATGCAAAATTTATAACATTGTAACAATATAATTATGTAAATTTTACAATTCAAACTCGAGTTAAGTTGTGCCAGGTCTTCTAAATGTCTAGCACCAACGATGTTTATTACAATGACTTTGACTAACTTATTGCTCTAACATTTATACTTAACTTAAAAAGTTACACAATCAAACACAAAGAGAATTCCCAATATCACATCAACATTCAATATAAATGCCACAATACAATAACACTCTCTATATAAATGTAACATAATTACACTTCATATTAAATAAATGAAAATACATGTGCGTAAAACTTTACACTTCATGTTAAATAAATGACAATACATGTGCGTAAAACTTCTTCATTAAGTATGTCTTGAATTCATGTACAAGAAAAGTTTTGTGCAATATAAATAAAGGATGAGTGAAGGGGCTTGTGTTATGGTTTTGTGGTATGTCATCCGAGATTAGATTGCGGCCGAATTCTAGTGTGCATCATTCAAAACTTCTATAAAGAAGATGTTTTGCATACATGTGTTGTCACTTGTTTAGTTTGACGTGAAGTGTTATATTGTTATATGTGATATGACATTGTATTGTAATATTTATATTGGATGATGTCAGTAGATTTGAGGTTGGGTATTATAGTTGTGTTTGATTATTTAATGTTAATTTTGGTAAAAGAAGTCACGCACGGTAATAAGTGTTAGAAGCATAGTTCAAGAATAGTAGTTATAAGTTTGTCACAATTATTGCAATAAACCTTGTTGATGTCCCACCTCTAACAGAAAGAATGCACTTTTGGTATATATATATAAAAGGGAGTTTGAAGTTGAAAATTTTCATTAGATAAAATAAATTCTCATATACATAATAGTAAGTTTGAAGTTGAAAAAATTCATTGGGTTAAATAAATCTCTCAAAAAATACATAGTACTTTTATAGGTGAATGGATTCCTGAAATTTCATATCAGATTCCATGCATCCTAAAAATGTCAACTATTAACTCTATTGGATGTGAGCTGCATAGATATGTGATACATATAAGCTCATATGTGAATGAAAATATATGTTGCAAGAAAATCAATACAATACATATAAGGTCACGCGTTAATGAAAGTCATTGTCATGGTAAATCCACAATCAAAATGAAAATGTTTCATTTAATTAAAATTATGTTACTAAATGTTTTGGCACCAACAATGTTTATTGCAATGAACCTAAGTAACTTATGAATACTACTTTTAGATTACACCTCTAGCAAACTTAGATTGTGTGACTTCTTGTGTTGGCAAAATTTACATTCAAACCTTAATTCCCAATATCACATTAACATTTAATATAATGCCCCAATACAATAAGACAATATATATAAACGGAACATAATAAAATTTTACTTCACATTAAATAAATGATACTACATGCGTGGAAAACTTCTTCCTTAAATGTGTCTTGAATTCATGTACAACAAAATTTTTGTGCCATACAAATAAATGATGAGTGAAGGGGCTTGTGTTATGGTTTTGTGTTATGTAATCCGATGTTATGTTGCGAGGCGAATTCTAGTGTACATGAATTCAAAACTTCTATAAAGAAAAGTTCTGCATACATGTTCTCACTTGTTTAATGTCACATGAAGTGTTATTATGACGTCTATATATATGTGACATTGTATTGTGATATTTATATTGGATGATGTGAGTTGATTTGATGTTGGGTATTATAGTTGTGTTGGATGATTTAATGTTAATTTAAGTAACATAAGAAGTTACTCGTGTTAATGAGTATAAGTGTTAGAGGCATAGCACAAGAATAATAAGTTTGTTACAATTATTGTAATAAACTCTACCGATGTGGCATGTTTAGGAAAATCGATGCACTTTAATTCGAGTGTGGTGTAGAATATATATATATATATATTGAGCTTGTACAAGCACAAGCTCAATAACATAGACAATCATAGACTTCCTAAGCTAGCTTTAAATTCCAGCCAAAACCACCTAAGGCTTAACCGAGGATGACATAAGGACACAAGGGCCTGGCTAAACTATTGGGAGATCAATGAGAATGATGCTTTGCAAAACATAAATAACATTAAAGATATTGTTACTTCTAAGTTCAAAGAAAATTTGTGGTGTGAGAAATATTTAGCGTCTAAAAGAAAATTAAGTTATTATAAGAAGGTCATCAACCCCACCCTTGAAGATCAAAAGTATATCTCTCTATTCTAACTAGCTCTAAAAAGAAAATTAATATAGCAAAGATTAGAACGAATTCTCATGAGCTCCATAGTGAAACTGGCCGCTGGGTAGTTCCTAAAACGCCATGGATGGAAAGTATCTACCATATTTGTGAGAATGGGAGCATCGAGGATGAAAACCACTTCCTCTTAGAGTGCCCTGCATACAACCACATTAGATCTCAATTTCACAACCTTTGTTACAATAGTGACCTTCCTAGCCTTTTACAATGCCAAAATTATAGTGAACTCGGGAGGCTTCTCTCCAAGCTTTTTGAGCATTGGAATAAAATTTTAAATCAAAATAAATAATTTGTCTTTTTAGGTCCGATAGATCATTATTTGTTCTTAGCGGACGTTAACCACCACCATCATCATCATCATCATCATTAATAATTTTAATATTATGAATACTAATTATTAGTATTATCTATATTAATAATAATAAAAATTATTATTCTTATTAATAACAACAATTATTATTAATAATTTCTAATAATATTAATACTAATTATTAATTAACAATGATTATTATTATTATTATTTATTAATATTTACTTTAATATTAAATATTAATAATACTTATTATAATCAAGAAAATACAAGATTAATAAATAGTGAATACACTCTAATTTAATAACAATCTATAACATTTATATTAATAATTTTAATATTATGAATTTCTAATTAATTAGTATTAAATCATTTATATTAATATATAAATATTATTATCCTATTAATATTAAAAATTATTACTAGTTACAGATCTTAACAATTTATTTAATTAAATTAATACTATGAATTAATTCTTAACTATTAATGTATTATATTAATAGATAATAAAAAATTTAATTATTGTAAATTAATATTAGATATTATGAATACTAATTCTTAGTATTAATTATTAACTATTAATAATAATAAGATTTATTATATGATTATATATTATTAATATAAATACTCTAATTTTATGTGAATGATAAATTACAATTATAATTTATATTGAATAATATTCTAATTTTATAATATAAATAAAAAATAATTTTAAACTTTATTTGATGATTCCACCTAATAATTTTAAAAAAATAAAATTAAATTAATGAAATGAACTAATTAAATAAAAATAAATGAAATTGGCCGACCTCTCATCAAAGAAAAAGTGACAGCCGACCTTCTTAATTTTCCTCCTCTTTACTATTTATCTCTCTAATCAGCTCTTCTTCTATCAAGCATTCATTTGGTCCTGATGATGGATCCCGGTTGAGATTTGAAACGTTGGCAAAAAATGGTTCTTACTGTGGATTCTCCGGTAACTAAATCAAGAGAAGAATTTATCTCAGTGCTCTCATTTCAAGTGAATATTATCAAAAATACTTCTTGAAACATATGGATTTTAAGTTTGCATTAGAGAAAAGGAAGATATATTTGTCAATGAATAAAAGCATGCAAAATTCATATTTAGTGTGGTGCATGCAATCTACATTGTCATGTTCTGATTATCATATTGGGTCTTTATTTATCTATAGAAAGTCTTTCAAAATTTTTCATTCAATGGGTAATTTTCGTTTGTCAAGGATCCAAGAAAATTTGGAAAAGGATCCCACATTTTATTCAGAAGTACGACATAAATGATAGTTTGGGCCATTATCAAATACTGCAATTTCATGGATGAAAGATTTCTTTTCAAAACATGGAGAGTGTATGCCAAATAGAGAGACAATACATATTCCAGATAATTTCTCAAGATGAGAAATATACAAATTATACAAAGAATATGCATAAGGTGCTGAGGGACATGGTCGATTTATTACATATTAATATATTGTGAAGATATGGAAGAAATAATTCAATGTCCATATTCCTAAGAAGACAAGGATGGGGATTTGCAATATATATGCTTCTCTTAAATAAAAAAAGTTATAAATGTGAAGGGTCAGAAAGAGGTAAGCATTCATAACTTTAACTTTTAAAATTGTATAGTCATCAACTATGAAAACATATTTCTTAATGAATTTCTTTTTATGCTCTGTGAATCCATTGTCAAAGAACTTATAGAGCATCACGAAAAACAAAAAAGTGAAAGAAAAAAGTTGTACAAGCATCGAAAGAAGTGTTATGATAATCCAAATAAATATTTGGGTCTGATAGTTGATAGTATGGACCAAAAGACAACACTTCTACCACATTTTGCTTGCACACCCAAAAATTTACAGGAGGAAAATTTTATTTAGTATCACTTGGTCAGTTGTATGGTTTTCAATGGGAAAATGTTGCCAAGAGTATACTTCACAACTCGAAATATTCATAATGATGTGAATCTGACAATAACCATTATTCATGATGTGCTTTCTCATTGGGTTGGTAATCTTCCTAAAGTTTTGTATCTACAATTTGACAACCTTTTTCATGAAAACAAAAAATCAGATTGTTTTTGGATATCTAAACATGCTTGTTGAATTGAGAAATTTTCAAAAGGTAAAGGTTGGTTTCCTTCTTGTTTGGAACACTCATGACCATAACAATCATATGTTCATTCATTTTTCAGTCACATTGAGGAGGAAGGAAAGTTTGGAGCTTGCCATCATTAATTAAATCTATTAAGAAATCATACATGCCAGAGCCTACTTTTGATGTGTTGGAAGAAATTGTTGACATGCGAAGGTTTATTTTAGGATCGCATGGTGACGAGAAATTCATTGAACTGTTGAAATATGGCAACAAGAATATTCAAATTTAATTTTTCCTTGAATTAAATTGTGAATTAAAATCAAATTTAGTCTGAACAACTACCTAGAAATAATTAATTAATTCATTTTAAATTAATTAGTTGGAGAAATTCAAGTTAGAAGTCTTTCTGAAGTCATGCAAGAATCATCATTTAAATTAAGGAGATAAGATTGAGTTATATTTGAGTTGTAATTAGTTAACTCAGTTTACTCAGTTATTTCTAATTAAATTAGTTCAAAATTGTTTGAGGAACTAATGGTGAGTTAACATTCAGTTGATGCATGCATGCACTCAACTAGTGCTACTCCAATTAACTGAATATTCCCTCATCAGAAACTCATGCATGTTTATTCTAAGAAAGACCCAGTTGAGATTAAAGTCAAGGACAGTGTAATATTGGTTGCATGTGTTTTCTCATGGAGAAAACTCATGCATGCAGTCAAGGATTTAATCCTTGAGGATTGTGCAGTTTTGGAGGATATTATGCACTTGGTAACAAGAGAATCATCCAAAAGGAACAACGCACGGAAATAGGAGCTTGGAGGGTAGAGAGAAGGGCTAGAGAGAAGCCAAGATTTCCTGTGAGCATCTGTGAGGATTATACTAAGAGATGGCTAGTTGTGAGAACTAAGGCTTTGTATTATTCCTATGTATTTCGACCATGTATGATAATACACTAGTGTTGGGTTTTTATCTGAGGATTTCCCCAAAGTTTTTTCATGTGTATTGTGCCATTGGTTCTTCTTCTTCTGGTTATATTGTTCAGCTTGATATTTAAGCTTCCGCAAATTGATAGTAGAAGTAGGTTATAGTATTTTTCTTTGATTTAGATTGCATTAGCGGGTTAACCTACCATTAGATTTTCTACATGGTATCAGAGCTGGATTTGTAGAAATTTTCTATATAGTATTGGAGCTATGAATAGTATACTAAAAAGATAATTTGAAGTTTGAAGTTCAAGGTTACAGGTGAAAATCGAATTCATATCATACTTCAAGGTTGGGCAATGGCATTCTATGGTTTGAGACTCGAGTATGCCTTGGAAGGTAGCTCAAATTACATAGCATGGAAAGATATAATGGAGGATTTATTAGAAGATGATGATGATGGGCTCCAGTATTGCAGCAATGATGTTGCAACTCCTGGGACTCCCTTCTTTACTTTTATCAACCCGGTAGTTCGTAACAAACTTGGAAGTGACGGTGCTATATGCACAAGTACTAGCTCTTATTGCAGGCTGTCACTTGAGCAGCTGGCAAAATTTTGCTGGGAGTTTAAGCCAACTTCTATGAGTTCTTAGAAGAATCTTTTAACTATGACGGATGAAATCTAACTAAAAAAAGGCTAGTCTACTTGCAGAAAGAAGCAGAAAGCTAAAACGAAATGCAAACCCTAGCAAACCCTAGTTTTACTGACTAACCCTACTGGTGCAAGAAAAGAGATGAAAGTTGTTTAAATGGATGCCATTGACTCTTGGAAAGGTAAAATTCATGTGTCTAAGCTACTTTTG
>APFE030165638.1:4034-18086 GCA_000404065.3 Pinus taeda
TAATTAAATATTATCAATAATTTATAGATTATAAAAACACCAATACATAACAATTGAATAAGTGAAAAACAAATAAATATGTGACAAGGTTATTTTGGAAAATGCTTTCAGTAAAACAGAAAACCAGGGTGGCGTGGGGTGGGTGGCAGCGCCCCACCCCACGCCACCTCGGTGACCCGCCTACCCGCCCGAGTGGTCATCCAATTCTGAGAATCAAATAATGTAGGGAAAGGATGCTTTGCCTTCTCCCTCTATGCCCCGGGACGTAGTTAAGCTCCCATGTGTTACATCTTCATCATTTTTCTTGGATCCGGCATGTGGTTAATATATTTCACATCATTATTAGGCATTATAATACAAGTGTTTCTTTGGAGGCTATGATTGAGCTATATTGGTTTTTATTTGAGACTATCGATGACGATATATATACAAGGATTTCTCTAAATTTTTTTTATTTCTTTTTTCAAGTAGGTAAGCACCCACGTGGGATCTGAACCAATGGCCTACAGTGCACCCATTCATCATCAATCCAAAGCCCCGTGGGCTTGTTGATGGTCATTTTCATACAGTCTTCAACAATGCAAAAAAATAAAAACAAAAATTGTTTTCCTTTCCTCACAAGTGCAAAGCAGACTCAATGATCTTCACTTGTTACATATTTTGTAAAGCTCACAAATTATTAAAAAAAAATTGTGGATAAGTGCTATGTAGTTACGTGATACTCTCTATCTTTCTTATAATATGTAAGAATGGCTCCTTGGATATAGTTCTTTTCAATCATAATATGTCTTTGTGCTTTTTAGAAATGCCATTGTATTGTATTTTGTTTTCTGTTAATATATATATAATTTGATAACGCTAAATTTTAAATATATTAATTTGATAACGCTAAACTTTAAATATATTAATCAAATCAGACTTCTAAAAATTTAAATAAATATTATTAAAAATTTATAGATTATAGAAACACCAATAAATAAGAATAACAAATAAATACGTGACAAGGTTGTTTTGGAATATGCTTCCGGTAAAACAGAAAATATATGGGGTTGAGCACTTCCTCTGAGGGCCATCGAAGGGCGCTAATTAATTTCCGAGAAGGAAAGTCATAGTGGCGGGTTGAGCAAAATCCATATCTCTGGATTATTGAGATCTCAAAGTTCACGTGATAAATTTATTTTGATGGGATGATGTGGAAAATGATATTTTAATGTTGCTGGAGTATTTTTAAATATTAAACTATATACTATAATTCTACTAATATAATTAATTAAAAAATTTATTTGTTTGTGAAATAATATCCTAAACTTATTTTTAAAAAATAATAAATAATAGAAAAGCACACCAACTCTGATTAAGTTATTCTACATAATTAAAAAGGTTAAGTTTCTCATGCCTCAACTAACACTTAACACAAACCTGCGTGATAATTAACACTGCACATGCAATACTAAAATCAATAACTAGTTGTTATTTCAGCGTTTACGCTCCATTTATAGGTGGAATCCACCCGAGCCTTTTTATAGAAAAGCTCTGAGCCCACCGTTGTGTTAATAGGTAAAAAGTATCAACACTTGCCTATAAATATTTGAAGGATTTTAGAGGAAACCTTCATATTGTGGGTGCAGTTGAGCCATTATTGTTCCTACGATCGATCCTCAATCACAACAATTTGCTACAGATTTTCACAAACGAATTTGGAGAAATAAGGGAAGTATGGACATGAATCACCGAATGGACATTAGTGTCATACTGCGGCGGCTTCAGAGAACTTATAGAATATTGCAACAAATCCGTGAGCATCGGTTCTTGCAACAGCTGCATGAGGAGCAGTTCTTGCATGAGCGGTTCTCGCACGAGCGGGCTACTGGATTTGTGAGAGATGGGCTGTCTGCTCAAACACTCGCTGCATTGCCAACTATTTCATTCAAAAAAGAAGCAGATAATGGTGAGAAGTGTGCAGTCTGTTTGGAGATTTATGATGATGGCGAGAAAGTGGTGCAACTGCCATGCTCCCATATATTCCATGCTAACTGTGTCACTCATTGGTTTAGGACCGGCAAAACCTGTCCTCTCTGCAGGCGTGAAGTTGTTATCTAGAAATATGAGTAGTATAGTTCAAAGCTGGGGGAGGGCCGGCATCGCACCTTCGCCCCACCGCACGCTAGCAAGGCCCTGGCATGGCCCAACTTGATGCATCTTATTTATATTTGCAAGTATTATTATCATTTCAATTTTGTTCCATATTATTTACAATTCTATTTCATATTTCAATTTCATTTTATATTAATGAGAGATTTCTTTCCATATTTGATCAACAATGGAACTTGGTCTCACGTCTGCTTTGGTCTCTTGCTTTGCTCCTGAGCGATTTGAAATGTGAATGGTGGAAATTATGTGGAAGAGTGCACTCTTGTGTCTAATTCTTCTCATGTTTGTTTCATGTATTATGTTATTATGTTATTTGGGATTTGACAACAAGATTTGTGAGACCAATTTTTTCTACTTAGCCATTAGATATCTTATAGATTTGTATTAACTTTTTTATAGCTTTTTTAACTAACTTATAATGATATTGAAATTATATCTAAATATATGATACAAAACTCTGAAGGCATATATAAATGTCTAAATCTATGATTCCAAACTCCCCAGGCAAGAAGGGTGTTCACACTCAACATGGTGTACTGTTAAATATATATGATTAAGTGTGTTATGCTATTAGGTTATGAGTGCATCTAATAGGTGAGAGAATCCTTTCTTACCCATTTTTCTAATCCATATTTACTCTTGCAACCTCTCCTATTTTCCAAAAAAGGTGATCAATAATTAGATGAGGTGTAAGTATGATAACGTTCTAGCAGTAGCAGTTGTAGGTATGAAATATGAAATTTCATAAGTTAGTTTTAATGTAATATTTTTGATATTAAATTTACTTTTCCAAATTTAGTGAGGTTATGTTGGGTTGTAAAGGTTTTTTTTAGCTAGTATTTTCTAAATATTTAAATTATTGATTTGGCATTAATTATATGTTTGATTTAAATATTTATCTATATTTTTTATTTATTTTTATTGGTGAAAAAATTGATACTTTATTGGAACGTTCTAAATAGAAAAAAGAATCTAAAAAAATAGAAATAAAATAGAGAATGAAACTTTACAAAATAAAAAAGATCAATATCTACTTTAAAATTGGTAACTACTTATATAAGCTTGCTCTATACTATATTAATTTTTGTTTTCTTTTAGCTTTTAAGATAAACAGTTCAATTTTAGTTTGCAAGTTTATTAGTAAATGATATCCTTATTTAATTATCTTTTAACAAACAATGCACATTACTTGTGTATAGAGTCATATTAGGTTTGCTTATTCATCATGTATTCTTTAATTTCTTCAACAAGAACTAAGCTATCATGAAGCACTTGATAATAATACAATAATGATGTATAATTATTTTACCCCCTATAAATGACGCAATATCAATCACTAAATTCTATGGGATGGTATGAATATATTCAATTACTAAAATGGTGTTAATACCTAATTTGCAATTTTGATATACAATTTACAATTAATTGCTACTCTTACTAACTTTCTCTTCATAAGTAATAGCCTTATAACCTCTTGCTTCTAGAGTAGATTACAAGATATATGAGTAAATAATTTTGTCCTTATTTTAATTTTCTTTTCCCAAATAACATTAATTAATTGGGTGCATAGTCACATTAGTTTTAACTATTTATTGTGTATTTTATAACTTCTCACTCAAGAACTAAGTTTCCATGTGACACTTGTTAACAATGAATATCTAAAGTCTTTTTATTCTAAGAGTAATGCTAGATTTTTCAATATGCATTATCTCATAGTGTTCAATATCCTTCCATGAAGATAATAGATTTTTTAATACTATTGACATTTTTTCTCTTTTTTTTACCCATTCAAAAAGAAAAAGAAGAAGAAGAAGAAGAAGGAGGAAAACAAACAAACAAACATATCTATCAATTTTTTTAAAACACCATTTAAATTATCAATAAAAATCGATAAAGCAATACAATTCTTTCTAAATTTAACTAACTCTTTCATGGAATATTCTTAACTCTATCAAATAACTAAATCTATTTCTATTTTTATAATTATTTAACTTCATTCCAAAAATCTAAATCTATTTCTAAATTTTCTAATTATGTTGAATTAAGCGCACTTGAGCCAGAGGAGTTCTGGGATGGGTGACCTCCTGGGAAGTCCTGGTTACCGGGTGCAAGCCCCGGAAGTGATGATTGATGCTATGTGATTCGTTCTCCACATTTCACTAGTTTCAATCCCACTTCTTCACCCCTGTGAGCATCACCCGATGCAATGAGTGCTAAGTGAACTATTCAAAAATCATCAGAAATTAGTCAGTTACGACTACCTCTCATGGAGATGGTCATACGTGAATGACTTACCTAACGCAGTTGAATCCCAAAAATGATATCTACCATAGATATACCAATGGTTCATCAATTTTTTTTCAAAATGAAAAGTTTAGTAAAAAGATGAGCAATCCTATATTCCTAGTCATCAAAACCATCACTAAAATACTAGTTTCCAAAAACTCTTACCTAATATAACTAGTAACTTTTATTCTATATCACTCGTTTCAAAGACCTCTTACCTAATATAAATAATAGTTCTTTTTATCTATATTTATCTTATGATGAAGATACTCATCTCATTTAGGTTTACAAATAATATTCTTATTTACTAAATCGTTATAATAACTTATTATAAAATATGTATGTATATTTTTCTTAATGAGATGAATAAATACTCTAAACATTATCAAATATTTATATATCAAATGAGAAATCAAATAAATTGTATTACCGAAAAAAGTATCCAATGATGACTAGATGTTATATTTCTTTTTATCACCATAGGCTACACATAATTGTTATAAGTTGTCATAATGAAACTCACATTAATTGAGGAAAATTGTTCAAAAAAATTCATACAAAGCTTTGGCCACACCTCTTGTTATTAAAAATGTTCTTGAACATAGGTTACTTGTAGAATAGGCACGGTTAGTGTTGGGTTTCCCATATAAAACTCATGGCCACCCCTTGGAGCTTCTAGAAGGAGAAACTAATGAGGATATTGGATCGGAAATCAGTTGGGAAAAGCTTATAATTATGCATGACTTGTATTCACTCAAATCATATTCCATAACGTCTACTTCTGGATCCTCAAGGACTCCATACAAAGAGGCCAAATCTACGGGATGGGTTAGATCTAAAAAGTACAAGAGGAATCTTTCTTATGCTAGCGTATTGGAGAAATAATTTTTGACTTAAAGTTTGTAGAAGATTGTTGAATGTTGGGCATCAACATTATTGTGACTAGATTCTAGGTGAGAGTTATCATTGCTATGTATTATTTTGGGTAGAGAGCATGCAATGATTAATTGTTGAAGAACTTGTAATGATTAAATGTTGGATAGCTTAGCAATGTGATTTACATATGCTCTAATTTAAAAAATGCACCATAGTTGTAGACCAAATATACAATAAGTATGGGGGATAAGACTCTAAAACAAGGGTAGATGAGGGGGATAAGAGGATTAGGATGGGGGATAACCCAAAAGTATATAAAATTATTCATATCCTAAATCATAATCTCATGATATATCATAAGTTCCTAACAAATGGGGACAAGTTCTCAAGTGGTGGGAGAGTGGATTCTTAAGTGCCACATGTTGGAAAAGAGGCATCCATACTTAAGTTTCGTCACTTAATAGAAAATAAGGCATTCCTTTCCATTTCCATGTCCATTCTTGGTAATTCAAGTGGGGTGGAAGCTGGTGAGAACCACCACAACCTTGTTACATTATGAACATTGAGAAGGTGATTTTGTTGGATTTTTTTTTACAATTTTCTTACGGTATCCTTATAGAATTCTAGAGCCCTAGATTGAATTGTTCGTGTAGCTTTCCTATTAAGATAGGCTTAGAGGGTACTTGGAGAGTCCATTACTGCAAGTAGAGTTCATAAGACACAAATTAGACGGTTCATATTTGGCCTATGCTATAGAATTGGAGGGGAAGTGGGATAACCTGAGGGATTTCAAAGTTGAGAAGGGGTTCCACTTCCTTAGGTTGTGTAGACTAAGGGGAATGAGATATTTTTGGTTGGGATTGAAACATGCATTTGGTAATTTGTCCTAATTTTCTACCTATACTAACTATCATACCATAGTTGGCCTTGAAGAATCATTTTCTCTTGAGGAGTCATAACCTATGTTTAGGGGTGACATATTTCTAAAAGACATGGAACAAAAAAATATTTGGTTAAGTAGAAAGTGTGAGGCATGAAACGAGGTAGCATTTTTAAGAAGGATAAGCATTATGCTTTATAGTTTAATATGTTGTAACATTTTGTTTACCTTTTACATATGTTGTTGTGGTTTTTGTGTGTTCATGCATGTGAATCTATGTTTAATTTAGCTACTCATGTGTGTATTATTAGTGCATTGCATGGAATATTGCATATAATAATGATTGATACATTAAAATATGGGTATCATAGCTATATTGCTAAAGAACGATACTTGGTAGAGTGACTATGTTGCATGAATTGGGTATCAAGATACATTATGTGGTTACAATAGCTTAAAGGAAGGTTTAAATGAGATAAGTATGGGATTAGAATTATTTTCAGGAGCCCAGATTATGGAAAATTTTGAAAATTCTAGTAAGCATAGTTTGGATTTTAGAATTACATGGGGATATAAACTAGATAGTAGTTTGGATATGCTATATTTTCATATCTAAGTGTTTCTTATTGGACCATGGTTGCATAGGGTAGAAACCAAAAGTTGTATAGATAAATGTGTAACAAGTTGCATGTTAAGTGTTTGGAGAAATGTTGTGTATGAAATTGGGAGGAAAAGTGGGAAAATTGGGAAAAAAATCCTAAAATTTCTCAATAAATTGTGATGTATGGTTTTTTAGAATTGATAAAATGGCAACCCCATCTATTAGTTGCAATGTATTAGTTTTTAGAATTCAATAGCTTTTGGGTGAATTTTAGCTAGTTGAGAATGTCATATTCATGGTGGCCCATGTAGAGGAACAATATTAAAAAAATATTAAAAGTTAGAAATTTGAGGTTCTCCAATGATGTGGACCTATACATTATGTGGATTAATAGGGTTCAAGGTGGAAAGATGCATCATGGTGGTATAGGGGACATGGCATGTACGTGGTCAGGGCTTCAAGTGGCATATGTTTCCATGCTAAAAAAGGTGGTTATGGGCCCAAGTTGAAGATTTTTTTTAATGGATAATTTGAGCCTATAAGTAATGGAATTGTTTTACATATCCCAGATCAAAACCATGGGTGGATAGTTACATTACCATTGGAGAAATAACCTTGTAGCTATTTTACATCTCGTTTCCAACAACCACCATTGATATATGATTGATCATAGGAAGGTTACACACTAGAATAAGGGCATTAATATGTGTTCACCTCCCATCACAATAACCATTGTGAAGGAACCAAGTGGAGGTGTAAATGTTGAGTGGCCCCCCTATCCCATCACTAGCTAAGATATTGTTAGGTGGGTGTGCAAGAATGACCAAGTGTAGGTGGCACTTGAAAAATAAAATAAGATAAAATAATAAAATAAAATGTTAAATCATGAATAACATGGTAAGGCAAAGACATCTAGGTGGTGATATGGGTACATTAGAGGATTCCATGTCGAAACTAATGCCACATCAATATGAACATGCCATCCACACTACAAAGGATGACAAATCAACATATATAAAAGTATATTATAATTTTTTTTGAGAGAAACCAATTTGTTTTGGCCATAACAGGGATATAATTGCTTAGATTTTAGTGAAATTTTGGGGTAAGTTCCATAGTGTTGACGGTCATAAAGTTTCTAGTGAGAACCACTAGTTTATTCTATTCAAATCTATAGAAGTGGCAGATTAGTGGATTTTTGAAAAATAGAGTGGTGCTCCTTGATAGAGGCCTTAATGTTGATGCAAATTTTGTAGTGATTCATGGGAGCAAACATGTTGAAAAATTAGTGGAAACTTTGGCCCAATTCCAATGGGTCTAGAATGAGAATGTATAAATAAGATAAAATCCACCATTCCAAGCCACTTTTTGGGGAATTTTAAGATTAAAGGTGTTGTCATTCACTGCAAAGTGTGTTTTCAGCTGTGAAAAGGGCCAAACAACAGTGAATTTTTAAGCCACCTTCCAAGCCACAGAGGCTCCCAAAGCTTAATCAAACCCTCTCCATCACATATTTCTCGAAACAATATTTCCAATGGTATATGGAAGTCAAAAAATGGACTTCTATATTAGAAGTTAGAGTAGATTGAAGCTGCTCTTTGAAAGCTAGAAATCAAAGAGAAAAGACCAAGGGAGGCACATCACAATCACAAATCACAATTTCCTAAGAGCAGTAGTGGGGGGAAAGGACATAGCATCTTGCGATTAGTGATCGCTAATATCATCATACGCAAACATCAGAAGTCTCGGGCTCATCGCAAATCGCAATCGGCGATCGAAGGTCCCAGTAATCAGGGCATATCGGTGGGGTAAAATTGTGATCCCCAATATCGCACTCTAGGAGCACATCACAAATCGAAATCATTGATCGATGATTTCAGGGTTTAAGCTTATCAATGATCAGCGGGTCCAGGGCATCACACATCGGTGAATTGGTGTGACGACGGGTAACTCCAAAAGTTGCGATATCGTGATTTGCGATAAGATTAGTGGTAAAGGATCGGGAGGGAAAAAAAGGATTTAAAAAGGAAATTAGCAAAAAGCCAAGGGCAGGCAGCATTTTCTCTCTCCTCCAACAAGATGCATGGCAACACAAGATTGATCCTAATGAGGACATATGGGAGCTGACATCAGCATGACATGGTAGTACGGAGAGACACATGGCACACAAATATGGAATTTTCAAGGGTCGAAAGAGGGCATACCTGAGTGACACATATCACTACTCATAACTTGACATGTGGCAGAGGATGACATCACATCGAAAATCTCAAATGACCATTTTCTAGTTGAGGCATGTTGTTACATTAAATTTGAAGCCCCGATTGCAATCCACCGATAAAAGGTGCTCTGATGCGGGGGTTAGCCACAGTCACATAAGCTGTCGAAGAACCAAGGGATAAGAAACATGGGGTGATCACATATTTCAATTGCAAGAATAAGCAGGATGCGACCAGAGGTAAGATTAGAGAAGTTATGACTTCCGATCTCTGATACAAAGGTTGAACCCTAGGTCCCAGCCCGTGGTCCTGTGGCGAAGAAATGCAGAAAGGGGATAAACCAAAGAGGGCCAAGGAGCATTGGAACTCGCCATTCTAGAATGCCTTTAAGAGTAAAATTCCTGCTATCGTAAAGCCCTAATAGTACAATATAGGGCTTTGAAGGTAGATGGGTCAGCAGTTGAATCATTTAATGAAGTATTGTGCAGTGGTAAGCCAGTATGGGGGGCTCAGGAAGGCTTAATGGCTCGGCATGGAGCTGCACTCCAAAACATAGAAAAGGGTTGTCAAGACATGATCCATTCCCACTCTACAACAGGAATTCATAGTTGACCCACTTCCAAAGCTAAAGAACGAGCTACTCAAGCAGTTAAGGAAAAAGTGACAGAAACCAATTGAGCAGCTAGAGGGATGCACGATGACAAAGATGTAGCCTAACTGAGGGTTTTCACAGGAACAACAGAAAGACCTTTTTCCTCCATCATCCTCTAGTTTTCCTTTTCTAATTATTTTTGTAATTTCCATATTTCCAAGAGAGGGATCAATTCCCGATCGTAATCATTTGGGGAAACAGAGCCTTGCACGCCGAGACAGCTAGTTTATGAGACAAATGGAGCCCATGCGGAGATATTCTATAAATGTGACTCAAATCCCCCCTTATCAGTATAAATAAGGGGGAGAAACACTTATCACAAGGTCTAGAATTTTGCACCCGCAGGGTCGAAATTCTGCCATTGTAGTTTTGGTTCTATGACCCTGCAGTTGACTACATGATGGAATTCTTAAGACAACAACAGAGGTTGTTTCAAGAGCATGTATTAGGTTCTTTGTTTGAATAATTTTTATGGTGCATGATTATTTTATTTTTTAAATTTCACCAGCATTAACACATTAGGTCCAGCATTGAAACGTTGGCCTGGATCCATTGGAGGGTTGAACTCACTTAGGTGAATTGATCCTGGATCTAGTTGTAGAATTTATTTTTCGTCATTTTAGTTTGATGAGGAAAGTACTCCCAGCAATGAAGTCCCATGGATATTTTCTGGTTGTATAGATTCATTATATTTCTAACTCCATGCCCAATGATGAAGTATATTGGTCTTCAAGTTCTCAACACCTTGTTAGCAAGGAAATGACCCAGTTGGAGCCAATGTTGTTACTCACTGCTAAGTGTGTTTTTAGCTGTGAAAAGTTCCAAAGAGAAGTGATGTTTGAATCCACATTCTAAGCCACAAAATCTATGAAATCTTAATTGGACCCTCTCCATCACATAGTTCTCAAAACAAGCTTTCCAAGGGTATATAGAAGTCCAAAAATGGACTTCTAGATCAAAAGTTAGAGCTGATTGAAGTTGCCCTTTGAAAGTTATAAAACAAAGAGAAAATACCAAGGGAGGCTCATTGCAATCGCAAATTGAAATTTCCTAAAAGTAGCAACAAGGGAAAAGGAAAAATCATCTTGCAATCAGTGATCACCGATATCGGCGATCGCAAACATTAGAGGTCTCAGGCTCATCGCAATCACAATCGATGATAAGAGGCCCCAACAATCAAGATATACTGGCAGGGTAAAATAGCAAATTGTGATATCACACTCCGGGAGCGCATCACAAATTGCAATTGGCGATTGGTGATTTTAGGGCTCAAGCTTAGCGGCAATCGACAGGTCATGGGCATCACACATCAACGAATTAGTATGATGGTAGGGTTGCAACTCCAAAAGTTGTGATATCATGATTTGTGATATGATTAAGGTTAAAGTGCCATGAGGGTCAAAAAATATTTACAAAGGAAATAAGTGAAAAACCGAGGGTAGGCAGGCTTTTTCTCTCTCCTCCAATAGGAGGTGTGGAAGAATAGGATTGGTCCTGATAAAGACACATGGAAGATGACGTCAGCATGATGTGGTGGTATGGAGGGACACATACCACACATATATAGCATTTTCAAGGGTCCAAAGAGGGCATATTTGGGTGACATGTGTCACCACTCATAAGGTGATATGTGGTAGAGGATGAAATCACATCCGAGATCACAAATCAACATTTTTTGGTTGAGGCATTTTGTTACATTAAAGGTTAAGCTTTGATTGGGATCTGCCGATAAAGAGGCTCTTACACGGGTGTTAGCCATGGTCACATAAGTTGTCAAAGCACCAAGGACTAAGAAACATCGAGCGATCACATATCACAATTGCAAGAGTAAGGAGGATGCAACCAAAGGTATGGATTAAAGAAGTTCCGAATGTCGATCTCCGATATAGAGGCTGAGCCCCAGGTTCTAGCCCACGGTCCTATGATGAAGAAATGCAGAAAGGGGCTAATCCAAAGCGGGCCAAGGAGCATCGGAACCCATCGTTCTGCAATGCCCTTAAGAGTAAAAGTCTCGGTGAAGCCTCGAAGTATGGTATAGGGCTTTGAAGGTGGATGGGTCAGCAATTGAAGCATTGAATGAAGTATGGTGAACTAGTAAGCCAATATGGGGGGCTCAGAAAGACTTAATGGCTGGGCATGGAGCTCCACTCTAATGCACATCAAAGGACTATATGTTGCATTCCCACTTTGCAACAAGAATTAATAGTTGACCCACTCCCAATGCTAGAGAAAGAGCTACTCATGCAGTTAAGGTGAAAGCAACAAAAACCAGCTAAGCAGCTAGAGGGATGCACGATGACAGAGACATAGGCTAACCAGGGGTTTTCATAGGAACAAGAAAAGGACCTTTTCCTCTATCATCCTCTATTAACAATGTAAACTTTGAAACGGGAACTCTGGCCGAAAAACGCCAAAAACAAATCAAAAATAGTGCTAAAAATGAAAAGTGTGTATACTGGAACGATGGTTTTTTTCTTTTAGGGACAATTTGGAACATGTTTTAAAAATGGCAGTGAAAACAAAATTTTCGTGCAAAATACAGCTTGAAAATGAAAAAGTGATTATATTGGAACGATGATTTTTTTTTAGTGTCAATCTTCAAAATTTTAAAAAATGCTAGTAAAATGATCCAACAACATAAAAATGACACATAACTTCTCATTTAACACCATATGGAAATCAAAAATTTTATTTCAAGATATGATGCATACATCAGTTAGATAAATTATCTTAAACAATTATTCAAAATCAGTCATATTTTCTTGCACACCATCAAATCTTCAGATGAGTGACTGGATGTTGACAAAGATGTTCCGTATTCTTCTCTTTTATCAACTAATGACCCATCTGACTCCACATACATGCCCATCATTTCAAGTTTCAAAATTCTTCTAGATCTACGACTGGTTTCAACAGACTGCCATCTCAACATTGTTCCTTCTGGTAACAACCTTTTCAGAATCTTTATCATATTGAAGCGAAGATTTCCTCTCTTTGTTAAATTGAAATCATAAACAAGTATGTCAACATCCTCCAATTTCAATATGTCTGTGTAGCGATGATTCATATTCATACCCTTTTTTTCTCTTTCCACCATTTTTTTTTGTCAACTACCATCTCTGGCTTATACACACCATTGAATGGGTGTGTATTTGTGGCATACTACTGTACTTCAAAACTTGTAACATCCTCATTTTCTGTAAAGACCTTTATAACTTTACCAAACTAGAATGGGTAGCCATTGAGATCTCCATCTACTAGCACTACGATCATGCAACCCTCCTTAATATCCTGTAGTGAAACCCTAGAAAGGTCTTCCATGGCTTCACATTGTGCATGAGATCTTTTGGAACCAATATACATCTCTCTTTCCTCTGCCTGTGAAGAATTAATAATACCTTGAGATTGTTGTTGTTCAACAATATTTATTTCCTCATGTGCACTCGACACATTTTGTGGCCAGATAAATGGATTTTTCAAAGGTATATCTTCATTTGTTGTTGTTGAAATGATATCACTTTGATTATTGAAAAATGACTCCCACCAAACTGAATCAGCAATGTCAAATTACTCATCTATATATCTAATACATTTTTTAATTTCTTCTAGGTAATCAGAATAATTTATATCTCTATTTTGTCTGCGTGCAGTATGAACTTCACCAACTGATTGTAATAACAATAATTTTTATGCAAATATTGGATGATCTGGAATGAACTTCAAAAATTGCAAACCTGATGACAGTGCCCATTCTGCAGTAGTTGAATACTTCTTGCCCCATATTAGTGTTTTCCCATCAATTTTTTTGATACGAAATTGATGTTGAAAGCTAATGTCATTAAGTTATTCAATGCATTTCCCCTCACCATATGATCCCATAATAAACCTTCGCATGTCAATAGTTTCTTCCAACACATCAAAAGTAGGCTCTGGAATGTTGATTTCTTAATACATTCAATTAATGATGGCATGCTCCCAACTTCCTTCCTCCTCAATGTGACTGAAAAACGATTGAACATCTAATCAATATGGTCATGAGTGTGCCCAACAACAAGGAAACCAACCTTTACCTTCTGAAAAATTCTCAATTCAACAAGCATGTTTAGATATCCAAAAACACCTAATTTTTGTTTTCACGACAAGTGTTGTCCAATTGTAGATACAAAACTTCAGGAAGATTACCAGACCAATGAGAAAGCACATCATGAATTGTGGTTATGGTCAGATTTGCATCATTATGAATATTTGGAGCTGTGAAGTACACCTTTCGCAACATTTTCCCATTGAAGACCATACAACCAACCAAGTGATACTGAATAAAATTTTCCTCCTGTAAATTTTTGGGTGTGCGAACAAAATGTGGTAAAAGTGTTTTCTTCTGGTCCAT
>APFE030165638.1:22230-34156 GCA_000404065.3 Pinus taeda
AAATAAATATTATTAAAAATTTATAGATTATAGAAACACCAATAAATAAGAATAACAAATAAATACGTGACAAGGTTGTTTTGGAATATGCTTCCGGTAAAACAGAAAATATATGGGGTTGAGCACTTCCTCTGAGGGCCATCGAAGGGCGCTAATTAATTTCCGAGAAGGAAAGTCATAGTGGCGGGTTGAGCAAAATCCATATCTCTGGATTATTGAGATCTCAAAGTTCACGTGATAAATTTATTTTGATGGGATGATATGGAAAATGATATTTTAATGTTGCTGGAGTATTTTTAAATATTAAACGATATGCCATAATTCTATTAATATAATTAATTAAAAAATTAATTTGTTTGTGAAATAATATCCTAAACTTATTTTTCAAAAATAATAAATAATAAAAAAGCACACCAACTTTGATTAAGTTATTCTACATAATTAAAAAGGCTAAGTTTCTCATGCCTCAACTAACACTTAACACAAACCTGTGTGATAATTAACACTGCACATGCAATACTAAAATCAATAACTAGTTGTTATTTCAGCATTTACACTCCATTTATAGGTGGAATCCACCCGAGCCTTTTTATAGAAAAGCTCTGAACCCACCGTTGTGTTAATAGGCAAAAAGCATCAACACTTGCCTATAAATAGATTTTAGAGGAAACCTTCATATTGTGGGTGCAGTTGAGCCATTATTGTTCCTACGATCGATCCTCAATCACAACAATCTGCTACAGATTTCCACAAACGAATTTGGAGAAATAAGGGAGGCATGGACATGAATCACCGAATCTTCGGCGGTGGACATGATGTTGGTGCAGCTCAAACATTAGGGAGGATATTGCTGAATTTCTATGAAGACATTAGTGTCATACTGCGGCGGCTTCAGAGAACTTATAGACTATTGCAACAAATCCGTGAGCATCGGTTCTTGCAACAACTGCATGAGGAGCGATTCTTGCACGAGCGGTTCTCGCACGAGCGGGCTACTGGATTTGTGAGAGATGGGTTGTCTGCTCAAACACTCGCTGCATTGCCAACTATTTCATTCAAAAAAGAAGCAGATGATGGTGAGAAGTGTGCAGTCTGTTTGGAGATTTATGATGATGGCGAGAAAGTGGTGCAACTGCCATGCTCCCATATATTCCATGCTAACTGTGTCACTCATTGGTTTAGGACCGGCAAAACCTGTCCTCTCTGCAGGCGTGAAGTTGTTATCTAGAAATATGAGTAGTATAGTTCAAAGCTGGGGGGGCGGCATCGCACCTTCGCCCCACCGCGCGCTAGAGAGGCCCTGGCATGGCTCAACTTGATGCATCTTATTAGTCCCTGCCCTCCGGGCCTGGCAGGGACTATAGTAATCGATTTTTTTCGATTGCATTAGTCTGACACAGGAACCGATAAATCCATTTTTGTTAAACTAAAGTTAAACCAAAGTTTGGCGATACGTTGGCGATATGTCCCACTAAATTTTATGTTTGCCGATGCATGTAACCAATGGCAGCAATGATCGTCTTATTTGGCCTCAGTACTAGGTAGACGATCTGAAAACTTGGAAATGTTCGGAAAGCACTTGGTTAATTAGTACAGCTTCGCCTCCCTGAAGTAATGCTATCTTTGGGATAACATTAGTTGGCTAACATTTAATGATAATTGGCTAACATTACGGAGAAATGGGTATGGCGTAGGTTTATTAAACAGGGGCGTGTCAATTTGCATGGAAGCAGTGCGTGTCAATTTGCATGGAACCCTTAAAACGCCTTCACCCTCAGCTTGCTAATTCATATCCTCCTTGCGCTCCATCCTGCACCATAGCTCTCAGCTCTCGGCGGTGGCTTCCTGCCCGCTCCACCCTGCAAGAAGTAACGTTGCATACCAGGTATATTGCTGCAATGACATATTTTATAAAATAGAAAATAATGGTTAAATCTGTTCTACTTCTATTTCTGTATGATTACACTATTTGGAGAAACTGATGTTTCTGTATGATTAAAAGAATACCTCTTTTGCTCAACCGCAGAAAGCTTGGCTTCAAGGCGTTCTTTTGCTCAGCCGCAGAAAGCTTGGCTTCAAGGCGTTGTGCCAAGTCTTCAGGGTTTGCCGACCGAGTTGGAAATTTCGAGGGGGACAGAAAATAACAGATAGAAAAGAACAAAGAATATCGAAGAAGTTTCTATCAGCAATAGAAATCAGCTTCAGCAATGCTTGAACGACCTAAAATCTCAGGTTCACCCAGTAATTCCCTGCTTCCTACAATAAATTCATTTTTGTCAGTATGCCAGGAATAAAAATTCATTCCTATGAATGCTTTTGGTACGAAAATTGCCGGTTTACACAATGTTTATAATATCCCTAACGTACAGGCCTACGCTTTTGTACCAGAAATTCCAGGTATATGAGCACAGATCGTCGGCCGTGATTCGTATCTGCAATTACATTCACACAACATATCGATATGAACCGAAGATAATATTTTAACTCGCAGATAACTTACTAATCCCTAGGGTTCCATCTAATTGTTGGCTGCTGTTTTCAAATTAGGGTTTTCAAGTTCAGTCTGTTCCATTCTAAATTTAGGTTTTAATGAAATAAAAATCGTTAGTAATGTAAAACAATTTACCTGGCGTCCTTCTTCAAGAGAGAGACGATAGGCCGTAATCCTTGTTCAATCTGATGCAAAGAACTTGTTCTCACTGTAAATTTGTCTTTCCAAAGCTCCCGGCAATGTTTTGCCCACAATGCTTGACGATTTCCAATATATTTCCGCAGCTGAAGCTCCGCGAGCTTTATGCAGGGCCATTCCAACTGTGCTCAACCAGACACTTTTTGAATACACATATGGAAGCAAAACTCAGTTGCTGCTTGACAACCATAAACAGTTAAAATTTTACTGTGCAAATGAATAATTTCCAACACGCAATTGACAATTGAATATCATAACAAAGTCACCATGCTTACCACCTGAAAGAATAAATGTTCTTCAACACAAACTTGTTTAAAATATGACGATATTCTACATTCAAACCATGAATTGAGGTACGCACACAGGCATAAATACGCTTTGATTCTATGTGGACATGAGTGTCAGGCATTTCTTGCAATTTCTAGGAGGCAACCACTTTTTTATATAAGTTTGAAACGACTCCATTCAATGAAATTGCAGTACTCGGAATTTTAGCGAAAGAATTGATCAATAATAACAGAAGAATACAACTTGAATGAATGAGATCGGAAGACAGGTGGTAACTATATCTCAGCGATAAGCACACATAGCCTCTGAAAAACTGAGTGTCTGTCGCACAAAACTGAGCGAGGTCGAATTCCATTGATTCTTCTTCATTTTCAGCTGTATCATCGAGAATGCCGGAGCAGAGAACGCCGGAGCAGAGAGCAATGGTAGTAGTTTCTGAAACATTTGATTCTTGAGCAGGTCCCGCAGATTGAAGCCATGACGTGGGAGCTTGGACAAGAGGGTGGCTTCGTCGTCCCGATGCTGCAAGGACACGTGAAGTGCATGCAAACTGCAAGTTAGAACACTCGTTGCTCCGAGACGTGTAACCTCTTCTGGATAATAGTGGGTTGACGTGGAACCTTTAAATTAAAAAATTGTATTTTAGATGGCCAGATATGAAAAAGCTTTTCAGTTATATATTTAATTTTTATATATTTGCAGTCAAAGACTGCCATAACATATGGTTACAGATTACATATGTTCTTTACACAAAATATATTTATTTATTGAGGAACACACTACAGGTCCAGAAACATTGATATTGACACGAACTGCGATAAAGCTATAAACGGCAGGTTATTCAAATTTTTATTTTTCTATACAGTGTTCCAGATATTTTAGAAGCAATAACTAAATAAACCCGAGGCTCGTTGCGATTTATGCAGGTATTGATAAAGTTCCAAGGAAATTTGCCAGATTTTTTTATTACTAACCTAAAGAAAACTAACCGTAAGAACAAAATGTCAAATGTGGATAGAAAAACATACGTTTGCACAACGTTTATTGGTAAACCAGAAATATTTCTTGAAAAATGTCGAAAGGCAAGAGTCAAAAACAACTTTCTACACTGGTTAGAGTAAATAATGCACAGATATCTGGCAGAGACATAGTTTGTTCTCTCTTGTGAAAATGATGGACGAGCTGGGTTTCAAAACACTATATCCGTTTCATAAGCTTTCATCCTGATGTTTCCATGACAAGGCATTGTTTACATAGGTATTAATTTTTTCTAGATAAAATATTGTTAGAATTTAGTCTTTTTTAAACTCAAATTTCCTAATGAATGGAAATAGCACTACCATTCACGGGTTCAAGTACACATTCTCAAATGCTCATGTCTGTAATGTCTCTGTTTTCCACGTAATTCCGGCAATTTCTCATTGCTTTATCGCGTAATATGCAAAGAAAATGCGCGCCCTGGCTTTCAGATAATTGGTTTTGCCTGGAGGATGCTGCAACCTGCAACGTTCCGTAAAGGGCATGAATTTCCGGGAGAAATAAAATTTAATACCGAGTATATACCGTTATGCTTAAATAGGCCATTGTAATTCGTATAGGCGTTGTATACCGAGGCCGCCCGGTTCCAACGTCTTTTTGCTCATAACTAAGCTTTCACGTGGTCTTGCAGAAACTCGATGCCTGGTGTCAGCTTTGCATAGCCAGTGGCCAAGGAGTGCAGTACGTGATCTGCCTTGTACTGATTGCAGCTTCAAAATGCTCTGTTCTGCCTTGTACTAATTGCAGCTTCAAAATGCTCTGTTCGCAACGACATTTCACCGGCGAGTTTCTTATGCAACTCTCAAACAATCACCCTACTAACAATGGCGGCCACTGATCAATGTCCACATTGTATCAGAAGCGGCTGCAAATGTCTGACCATAGTTTCATCCTCTAAGCCTGGATACATGTTGACATTACTGGGAAAAGCTCAAAAATCTTAGCGGTTTTCTGTTTGAGACTCTAAGTTAACTGGTAAGCTTTTCAGTCTACTTCACACGAAGCATTTGGAACTCTTCCCGCAATGCCTCAAGCTTAAGTTAAGAGGTTGCTTTTTCCCAGCTTTAACTGTAAGGCTGCTTTTTCCCAGCTCAAGGTAGGGACTCGCTGCCCTGCAGCTCCTCTTGTTTATATTTGCAAGTATTATTATCATTTTAATTTTGTTCCATATTATTTACAATTCTATTTCATATTTCAATTTCATTTTATATTAATCAGGGATTTCTTTAGCTATTTGATCAACAATGGAACTTGGTCTCACGTCTGCTTTGGTCTCTTGCTTTGCTCCTGAGCGATTTGAAATGTGAATGGTGGAAATTATGTGGAAGAGTGCACTCTTGTGTCTAATTCCTCTCATGTTTGTTTCATGTATTATGTTATTTGGGATTTGACAACAAGATTTGTGAGACCAATTTTTTCTACTTAGCCATTAGATATCTTATAGATTTGTATTAATTTTTTTTATTTTTTTTAGCTTTTTTAACTAACTTATAATGATATTGAAATTATATCATATCTAAATATATGAGAGAAATAAGGGAGCAAAATATCCATCTACCAGAACTTTCACATAGTCTTTCCAACTCTAAACCTTGACAATTATTAAAGTTTCCCTCATTGTAGAGGGTGTTGATGACAAGAAAGTGAATTATTTGAGAAGCTAAAGTCCCAAAAGTGTGGTTAATGCTATGTCCAAATTCTATAATTCTATGCTTTGGTTTCTAAACTATCCTGAAAGGTAGATATCTCCTTTCATTCATTTCTATCTTCATTTTCATTTTATGAATGTTGATGAAACTGGTTTGTCGCTAATAAACTGACTCAGCTTGTAAAGTTCTATATACATCCAAAAGATAATGTGCACAAATGAGATTATAATTTAATGGAATGCATTATCCAAATGATTCACGATTGTCACTGTTATGAATATTTGAAGGGTCTTGAAAGTGTTACGTTTGTTGGATTATTGAGTGCTTAATATTTTTTCTGGCTAGTGACATATTAAAATCAAATTTAGCTTTTATGACTATTTAAATGGAATAAGGGCTTTTAAAGTGAATTTGTAAGTTTGGCACCTTAAACAATTCTGAATGATTAATCATTTAGTTATGGACTTTTGAATAAACAATGTCGATTGCTAATTGTCAAATTGTAGTATGTCACTTGTGAGAATTCCTATTGAAGTTTGTTTAGCTTGAAAGTATTTCGTGCACCTTAATCTAAATGAAAATTATGTTACGTATAAGTGTACCTTGTTATGTGGTTGTTTGCTAGGTCCCCTTGACCTGTAGTTGAATTCAATTTATCCTTAGCATGAAAGGAACTTATATTAGTTCTGAATTGCAGTCATAATCCTAAAGGGGTCATAGTTGTTTGATCGGTTCCTATCAACAATAAAAATGTATAGCCATGGGCCATTTCTTTTAATTCTCGATTTGGTCAACAAAAAATTCCTTATTCATATGTTATTCGAGATGAAAGCAATTCATGAAAGGCGCACAATATGATGAATCATTCTTCATACCATTTTGTGTTTCTTTCTGCAGTTTCATACCTTCTTTCCGCATTGGTGTCTCTCATAGGAGTAGCTTTTATTACCATCTATTTCAGTTTTTTTTCCATTGATTGTTTTGGTTTGATAGCCATCTCTCAAGCTATACATGGGGAGTGGTTTGAAATTCTTTGAAGTTAGTAATTTTGAAGAAATAACATAAAAATGGGAACACAATGAGAAATAGATGTGGGAATAAAGCTACTATTTGTGGGATGTAAATGGGAAGACAGAGTGATAATTTGTTGAAATTGTATTTGATTCCAGATGAAATGGGGAAATCCATAAAAATCTAAGCTCTAAAGCTAGAATGGCCTTTTTGGGTTTTGGGATTCTAGAAGAGACATCTACCAAGTCTATCCATGGTACATTGATTCTATAAGAGTTATCCTTGTCAAGTCATACCATTCTATGTTTCTTTTGGTAGTTTCATACTTTCCTACTTCATTGGTGGCTCTCATAGGAGTAGCTTTTATTACCCCTTATTTCAGTTCTTTTTCCTTCTATTTTTTTAGTTTGAAATCCATCTCTCAAGCTGTCTGTGGGAAGTTGTTTGAAATTATTCTAAGTGAATATTTTTTGAAGAAATAGCAAAAAAATGGGAAGACGGTGAGAAATATATGTGGGAATAAATCTACTAGCTATGGGCTGTAAATGGGAAGACAAAGTGATAATATGTTGAAATGGTATCTAATGCCAGATGCAATTGGGAAATCCATCAAAATCTAAGATATGAACTTATAGTGGCCTTTCTAGGTTCTGGGATTCCAAAAGATACAACTTCCAAGTTTATCCATGGTACATTGATTCTATAAGGGTTCTCCTTGTCAATTCATATGGGTTACATTTGGTACTACCTATAATCCACTTAAAATGGATAGTTGGAGCATTGAACATCATTGAAATTTTAGCTTGTAGGTGACACAAATTTCTCTTTGTTTTTCTTTGTGAAGGAGAAGTATTTCCTTAAAGTCCCTAGAATGACTCTCCTTGGCTATTCTGAGGTAAAATCCATCATATTCCTCCCTTACCCCATGATGTTCCTATAGAGTACCATATTCTCCTCCCATTGTAGTTGCATGCCAATTCACGACTTATTGAATTTCTCAGTGTATCGGTTTCTCTGCTTCTATGTCCATTCATATACTTGTACCTTTCTTTGCATTGTTATTTTATTTATCTGGCACGATCCATCTATAGTTCTTTGAGTGTTGATGAAAGTAACAATTTGTGCATCTGTATCCAAGTAGGAATGATTCTTTAAGCAATTGCTATGAGATGTAATTGTACCAAATCACAATCGAAGCTCAATATTTAGCATTAGGTTCAATTATTCTTATGATACTCACAAATTAAGGTTTCAACCAATCTCCAGATGAGGTTACATTGTAGCTATCACTTCACATTTTTAAAATCTCATCACAAATCTGAAAAACATGGTGGAAACTAAGGGGAGAAATAATTTGTTCCCTTTAAATATTTTTGAGAAACCATCCATTAAATTTTATTTTCAACTCAAGCCCAAACTTAGCCAAATCCATCCTTCACATAAACTGATTCATATTTCTTTTTCCCATTAAAACCTTCGGGTAGCTATGTTTACTAGGAAATATGGGATTCCAAATAGCTAAACTAATTTCTAACAGTGTGTCAAGCTTTCAAGATACTTTTAAAGTGTAAAACCTTTTATGTTTATCAATGAGAATTAAAAATTTTACATCTAAACAAAAGTTGAAAGTTTTTTTTTTTTTTCCCAACATGCAAGAGCCTGAAAGAAAAGAGAAAATAGAGTTGGGAGACTGAAGTCAGGCCTTTCTAGTAGTGGTGATTTGGTGGTGTTTTATCTTCCCAATAACTCCACTATATTTATTTTGTTTTACTTCAGTCTTCCTTATTTATGGGTTGTTAGTTTCACTGCCCCACTTATATAGAGCTTTTTTTCAAATAATGGAACTACAATAGTTGGGTTAAAACTTTTGAAGGATTCATTTGTGTTTGGGTAGGTTGCCTAAATTTTTTTGCTAACTCCTACCATTAGACCTATGACTTGTCACATCTTTTCTTGTTCAAGATGGAGTTGTGGCAACATCATTCCTCCTTGTAGCATGTTGGCTTCTCTTTCTACTCGCAATTCCAACTTGGGATAAGTGGCTCCTCCCTGTGATGTTTGTTTCTCTCTTCCCTCTTTTCAATAATTTCATTCTTCTCTTTGCTATGCCAGGGATCTTTAATTATGTATCTATTTTCACTTAACATACCCCAAGTCATAAATTGTTAATTTCCGAACAATGCTAAATGTATAGAGGCCAAAAATGCCCGATCTCTGTAAATTAATATTACTTTCAAATCTTGACAAGGAATCATATAACTAGTAGAGATCAATTCTAACCCACTTCCTCAAGTTATCCAATAGGGAAGAATTCTAACCCACTTCCTCAATCCTATAACTTGAATGCTATTATTTAAAAATTGCATGATTACCCCTAATCTTTGTGATGACTTTATTTCATTTCTTCTCATCGTGTCTTCCTTGTATGCAATCATTTTTAAATGTAAACTTTTGACATTTCCCTTTATTTGCATGATTCCTTGTGTTAAGCTCCTTTATTGGCCATTAGTAGTTTTGTTCAACCCCCTCTTGTTCGTCACCTCAACAACCATTATTGTATTTCTCATAAATAAAAGGGGGAGGGTTTTGTAATTTGTTAAGGCGATTCCCAAACTCATTGTTAATACTTCTTGAATAATGTTTTTATTGATGATAAAATTGTCCTTCTCAACAAGTTGTTCTTGAAGTTGAGAAATGGTATTTACTTAATCGCATCAATAGCTTGTAAAATAGTAGTTTCATTAAAAGTAGAAAGAAAGAAAGAATATATTAATGTCCACAAATGACCAAGGTAGGTCGGTAAATGAGAATTGAATTTACGTCCAAAAAAAAAAAATATCTTCTAAATCCCACTCTCACAACTGCACCTTCAGTCTTGGGTTAGCTTATTAATCACATCTAGTTATGTAAGGGAGTGTGTTACATGGGAGGACATAGTTATCATTGTGAGGTAGAGAGTGGTTTACTTGTATCCATGCAATTGCATCTTTCGATTCTTGTGCTTGGTGTGGAATTGGAAGTGTTTGAATGCCTCTTGGATATTTTGTTGGTGTAACAGATATCAACCAAACTTTGTGTTGGAAATTCTAACATTTGTTTAGTGGTTACATTTACATTTCAGTATCACTATTATTGATCTTTGTTTTTTGACATCTTGAATTAATTAATAATGAGAAGCAATCCTATTTAGCTTTATCAACCTCATATTCAATAGGATTCCAGCATGTAGTTCATTAGTCATAATTGCATCATATATACTCATTGTTTTTTACTTTTTGGCATGCAAATCAGTCTTTTAATGACATATTTGTATGTTGTCACAATAGATTTACATGATTCACAAGGTGAAAAATAAATCTTTGGTGTAATTGGATATTTCATGTTTGATAATTATAGGTCATTTATAGGCTATAAATGTCTTCAAAGTTTCACTTCTAATTGAGTATTCAATTGAACATATTGACTATCTTATATGTAACTATTTTTACATCCACCCACTTTTCATAACTTCCATAACCATTAGGTAGGGACCTACAACTTCGATGCTATTTTTCCTATTTAGTATAATATTTGCCAAGACTTTACGAAGTTTTATAATTTATTGAAATTTGTAGAATTTACAATTGATAAGGTTTCAAGGTCTAATTTTTTAAAGGGTGCTAGCTCAATGGAAGAGCACTTGTTTTACAAGCAGGGGGTTGGTGTTCAATTCCATTGTGCCCTGATATTCATATGGACTGTCAGCGATCAATTTTTGGTGACAAAGGCTCTTTTGACTATCACCAATGAGTTTATGGTGATATTTTTCGACCCTCTACAAAATATGAAATGGTGATGGTCACTTTGTCATTATAATTATTATTCACGTCAGACCTTCAATATCACCATAACACCTGTACCCTTAGTGATGCGACCTTGGGTGACATTCAATTTTTGGTGATAGAGGCTCTTTTGACTATCACCAATGTGCTTATGGTGACATTTTTCGATGCTTACCAAAATATGAAATGGTGACGGTCACTATCCAGCATTATAATCATTATTTGTGACGGATCTTGAATGCCACCATGAGACTTGTACTTTTGGCAACGCCACCTTTGGTGACGTTAAATTTTTTAGTAACGGAGGCTAAAGTCTGTCACCGTTACTCATATGAAATGGTGATGATCACTATCCATCATTATAAATCATTATTGGTGAAGAATATTGAATGTCACCATAACACCTATGGTTTTGGCGATGCCACCTTTTGTGACATTCAATTTTTGGTACAAAGGCTCTTTTGACAGTCACCAATGAGCTTATTGTGACATTTTTTTATGCTCACCAGTGTCCTTTTTTTTGTAGTCCTCTCCTATTTTTATTGGTTTTGGGAGCACTTAGTAGAGAAATTTAGGATTCTAAAAGAATGTACTCTCTCAGAGGCATTTCCATCACTCAAAATTGCTCCCTCTTGCATATTTTATTTGTCAATTATATTATAATATTGCTAGCCTCGAATGTTGGGAGCATGTAATATATAAATCAAATCTTGGAGACCTTCTCCATTGTGACTCGAATGCAAATAAATCATGGAACATTAGCTTTGATTGGGAATTCCTTGGATCTAGAGGACTCATTCTAATTAACAGGATATTATCAAAGCCACTCCCCACCAACCACCCCTTCCCTTTAGGGACCCTCTCAAATATTTGGTATTTATGAAAAATCCTAGCAATTATAAAAAACAATATTGGACTTGGATCGTAGGAATTATTAAGCTGAAAATTCTGACCTGGGGGATTAAATGGCTTTCAAAATTAGACCAGCTAGTGCCCTGCAAAGTCTATTGGGATTCCTTGGCATGGATCCCAAAGGGAACCCTCAATAAGATAAAAGTAAATAAATCTAATATATCTATGGGGTAGCCAACAAAATGAAAATCCTTTCGCTCTAACTACCTGGTCCTTAATTGCATTACCAAAAGATCTAAGTGGGAGGGGCTTAAAGAATCCATTATCATTCTCCAAAGCTATTGCGACAAAACGTGCGTGGAGGTTGATTAGTGGATCTAGACTTTGAGCACATATCATGGAATAAATATATATCTCCCTAGCATCGCTATTAGATTGGATATGATCTAAGTGAAAGGTGGCTAGGAATGGATTGTGTAGGAATTTACAGGGTAAGTTCCTCAGAAAGAACACCAAAAGGACATCGCTCACAACCAGATCTCAAATCAATACACCAGTATTTTTGACGTGGTTAAAAC
>APFE030165638.1:48413-66362 GCA_000404065.3 Pinus taeda
AACGGACGCGGCCCTCAAATAGCTCTGATACCATGTAGGAATTTACAGGCTAAGTTCCTCAGACAGAACACCAAAAGGACACCGCTCACAAACAGATCACAGATCAATACACCAGTATTTTGACGTGGTTAAAACCCTCAGAGAGGGAAACAGTCCACGGCCTGCGCCCAACGTGGCTACTACAGGCAATTTATTAATAAAAGAATGAAAATTTACATAAGCTTCTCTCATGCACGGTTAACCTACAAATGACCCTCCATGCGCTTTTAAATAGAATTCATGGACCAATCGGGTGTCAAGCCACGGATCAAGTGTCGGTAATACCGAGGAGAGAATGAACTGTCGGATCCCGAGAGAGAATGACCGTCGGATTGTAAGTTACAAAATGTACAACGGTAAAGAAACACACTTTACCTAACTCTATACTAGACCAAGTTGAACTTAACTATTCCTATGTGTCGGAATATCCTAACACTAACAAATGGGGACAAGTTCTCAAGAGGTGGGAGAGTGGATTCTTAAGTGCCACATGTTGGAAAAGAGGCATCCATACTTAAGTTTCGTCACTTAATAGAAAATAAGGCATTCCTTTCCATGTCCATGTCCATTCTTGGTAATTCAAGTGGGGTGGAAGCTGGTGAGAACCACTACAACCTTGTTACATTATGAACATTGAGAAGGTGAATTTGTTGGATTTTTTTTTACAATTTTCTTATGGTATCCTTATAGAATTCTAGAGCCCTAGATTGAATTGTTCGTGTAGCTTTCCTATTAAGATAGGCTTAGAGGGTACTTGGAGAGTCCATTACTTCATATAGAGTTCATAAGACACAAATTAGACGGTTCATATTTGGCCTATGCTATAGAATTGGAGGGGAAGTGGGATAACCCGAGGGATTTCAAAGTTGAGAAGGGGTTCCACTTCCTTAGGTTGTGTAGACTAAGGGGAATGAGATATTTTTTGTTGGGATTGAAACATGCATTTGGTAATTTGTCCTAATTTTCTACCTATACTAACTATCATACCATAGTTGGCCTTGAAGATTCATTTTCTCTTGAGGAGTCATAACCTGTGTTTAGGGGTGACATATTTCTAAGAGACATGGAACAAAAAAATATTTGGTTAAGTAGAAAGTCTGAGGCATGAAATGAGGTAGCACTTTTAAGAAGGACAAGCGTTATGCTTTATAGTTTAATATGTTGTAATGTTTTGTTTACCTTTTACATATGTTGTTGTGGTTTTTGTGTGTTCATGCATGTGAATCTATGTTTAATTTAGCTACTCATGTGTGTATTGTTAGTGCATTGCATGGAATATTGCATATAATAATGATTGATACATTAAAATATGGGTATCATAGCTATATTGCTAAAGAACGATACTTGGTAGAGTGACTATGTTGCATGAATTGGGTATCAAGATACATTATGTGGTTACAATAGCTTAAAGGAAGGTTTAAATGAGATAAGTATGGGATTAGAATTATTTTCAGGAGCCCAGATTATGGAAAAATTTGAAGATTCTAGTAAGCATAGTTTGGATTTTAGAATTACATGGGGATATAAACTAGATAGTAGTTTGGATATGCTATATTTTCATATCTAAGTGTTTCTTATTGTACCATGGTTGCATAGGGTAGAAACCAAAAGTTGTATAGATAAATTTGTAACAAGTGGCATGTTAAGTGTTTGGAGAAATGTCGTGTATGAAATTGGGAGGAAAAGTGGGAAAATTGGGAAAAAAATCCTAAAATTTCTCAATAAATTGCGATGTATGGTTTTGTAGAATTGATAAAATGACAACCCCATCTGTTAGTTGCAATGTATTAGTTTTTTAGAATTCAATAGCTTTTGGGTGAATTTTAGCTAGTTGAGAATGTCATATTCATGGCGGCCCATGTAGAGGAACAATATTAAAAAAATATTAAAAGTTAGAAATTTGAGGTTCTCCAATGATGTGGACCTATACATTATGTGGATTAATAGGGTTCAAGGTGGAAAGGTGCATCATGGTGGTATAGGGGACATGGCATGTACGTGGTTAGGGCTTCAAGTGACATATGTTTCCATGCTAAAAAATGTGGTTATGGGCCCAAGTTGAAGATGTTTTTGAGTGGATAATTTGAGCCTATAAGTAATGGAATTGTTTTACATATCCCAGATCAAAACCATGGGTGGAAAGTTACATTACCATTGGAGAAATAACCTTGTAGCTATTTTACATCTCGTTTCCAACCACCACCATTGATATATGATCGATCATAGGAAGGTTATACACTAGAATAAGGGCATTAATATGTGTTCACCTCCCATCACAATAACCATTGTGAAGGAACCAAGTGGAGGTGTAAATGTTGAGTGGCCCCCCTATCCCATCACTAGCTAAGATATTGTTAGGTGGGTGTGCAAGAATGATCAAGTGTAGGTGGCACTTGAAAAATAAAATAAGATAAAATAATAAAATAAAATGTTAAATCATGAATAACATGGTAAGGCAAAGACATATAGGTGGTGATATGGGTACATTAGAGAATTCCATGTCAAAACTAATGCCACACCAATATGAACATGCCATCCACACTACAAAGGATGATAGATCAACATATATAAAAGTATATTATAATTTTTTTTGGAGAGAAACCAATTTGTTTTGGCCATAATAGGGATATAATTGCTTAAATTTTAGTGAAATTTTGGGGTAAGTTCCATAGTGTTGAGAGCCATAAAGTTTCTAGTGAGAACCACTAGTTTATTCTATTCAGAACTATAGAAGTGGCAGATAAGTGGATTTTTGAAAAATAGGGTGGTGCTCCTTGATAGAGTCCTTAATGTTGATGCAAATTTTGTAGTGATTCAAGGGAGCAAACATGTTGAAAAATTAGTGGAAACTTTGGCCCAATTCCAATGGGTCTAGAATGAGAATGTATAAATAAGATAAAATCCACCATTCCAAGCCACTTTTTGGGGAATTTTAAGATTAAAGGTGTTGTCATTCACTGCAAAGTGTGTTTTCAGCTGTGAAAAGGGCCAAACAGTAGTGAATTTTTAAGCCACCTTAATCAGACCCTCTCCATCACATATTTCTCGAAAAAATATTCCCAACGGTATATGGAAGTCCAAAAATGGACTTCTAGATCAGAAGTTAGAGTAGATTGAAGCTGCTCTTTGAAAGCTAGAAAGCAAAGAGAAAAGACCAAGGGAGGCACATCACAATCACAAATCACAATTTCCTAAGAGCAGCAGTGGGGGGAAAGGATAGAGCATCTTGCGATTAGTGATCACTAATATCATCATTCGCAAACATCAGAGGTTCCAGGCTCATCGCAAATCGCAATCGGCGATCGAAGGTCCCAGTAATCAGGGCATATCGGTGGGGTAAAATTGTGATCCCCAATATCGCACTCCAAGAGCGCATCACAAATCGAAATCAGTGATCGATGATTTCAGGGTTCAAGCTTATCGATGATCGGTGGGTCCAGGGCATCACACATCGGTGAATTGGTGTGACGATGGGTAACTCCAAAAGTTGTGATATCGTGATTTGCGATAAGATTAGTGGTAAATCATCGGGAGGGACAAAAAGGATTTACAAAGGAAATTAGTGAAAATCCAAGGGCAGGCGGCATTTTCTCTCCCCTCCAACAAGATGCATGGCAACACAAGATTGATCCTAATGAAGGCATATGGGAGCTGACATTAGCATGACATGGCGATACGGAGAGACACGTGGTACACAAATCTGGAATTTTCAAGGGTCGAAAGAGGGCATATCCGAGTGACACGTATCACTACTCATAACTTGACACGTGGCAGAGGATGACATCACATCAAAGATCTCAAATGACCATTTTCTAGTTGAGGCATGTTGTTACATTAAAGTTGAAGCCCCGATTGCAATCCACCGATAAAAGGTGCTCTGATGCGGGGGTTAGCCACAGTCACATAAGTTGCTGAAGAACCAAGGGATAAGAAACATGGGGTGATCACATATTGCAATCGCAAGAGTAAGCAGGATGCAACTAGAGGTAAGATTAGAGAAGTTATGACTTCTGATCTCTGATACAAAGGTTGAACCCTAGGTCCCAGCCCGTGGTCCTGTGGCGAAGAAATGCAGAAAGGGGATAAACCAAAGAGGGCCAAGGAGAATTGGAACTCGCCATTCTAGAATGCCTTTAAAAGTAAAATTCATGCTATCGTAAAGCTCTGATAGTACAATATAGGGCTTTGAAGGTAGATGGGTCAGCGGTTGAAGCATTTAATGAAGTATTGTGCAGTGGTAAGCCAGTATGTGGGGCTCAGGAAGGCTTAATGGCTCGGCATGAAGCTGCACTCCGAAGCATAGCAAAGGACTATCGAGACATGCTCCATTCCCACTCTACAACAGGAATTCATAGTTGACCCACTCCCAACGCTAAAGAACGAGCTACTCAAGCAGTTAAGGAAAAAGTGACGGAAACCAATTGAGTAGCTAGAGGGATGCACGATGACAAAGATGTAGCCTGACTGAGGGTTTTCACAGGAACAATAGAAAGACCTTTTTCCTCCATCATCCTCTAGTTTTTCATTTCTAATTATTTTTGTAATTTCCATATTTCCAAGAGAGGGATTAAATCCCGATCGTAATCATTTGGGGCAGCAAATCCTTGCGCACCGAGAGAACTAGTTTATGAGAAAAATGGAGCCCATGCGGAGATAGTCTATAAATGTGACTCAAATCCCCCCTTATTAGTATAAATAAGGGGGAGAAACACTTAACACAAGGTCTAGAATTTTTCACCCGCAGGGTCAAAATTCTGTCATTGTAGTTTTGGTTCTATTTTCATGTTCATGGGGACTTGAGTGGTACCTAGTTGAATGTAGTGGACTATTATGTTGGACTCATATTGGATTAACGAAACTCTTTGGTGATTCCAATCAAAGTGATGTGAAGTATATTATCCACTTTGTAAATCTCATTTCATATATGTTTTTCCTTCTACTGAAATGGTGTAATGAAGTTGTTGGTCTCATGCTTTCATGGACATATATTTTTCTGCTAAACAAAGAAGAATACCTATGTATATTACAAATTTACTTGTGTTATTCAATAGGCTATAGTACCTATATTAATTACAGATTTACTTGTGTTTTTATATTAACCTACAGCACCTATATGAGCATAGATTTACTCACACTCTTTGGTGATAGAGGTACCCTTGATGCATATGCATGAAACCTTAATTTTCGCTCCACTCTTTTTGCTCTTTCATCTCTTCAGTATTCCATAATTCAACTGGAACATTGTTTTTTAGGATTCTGTGTTGTTTACAACCTTATGCATAGAATTCCATCCTTTTGGCAGAACATTGTTGTTTAGGATCTTTTGTTGTTTACAACCCTATGCATCGAATTCCATCCTTCCTTTCCTATTCTTCACTTTGCTACAACTTCAATATAAAGCAGCATGTTGTTGTGTGTTGGCCACCAAAACCAGACATTTCTCTTTGAGGTTGGCCCGATTTACCCCTTGCATTTGGATCCATGTACTAGCTTTAGTTTACCTTAATGAAGGGTTATTTAACCAAGCCCCCTTTATTCTCTTTTAATTATGTGACAATTGGAGTGTTGCAGAAACCCCCTCATAGATAATCTTCCATTCACTCCTCTATTTAATATGTCCTAGGCATTGGTCTACAATCAACCTAAAGGATGTCTATAGGAATATTTCTATATCTCCCAAGGCACTTCTGCCCCAGGTGCTAGAAAAATATACAACATATTTCTGGTGTCACTGCCGCAAAACGGATTAGAATATTTTTCCCTGGGTACAACAAATTTTTACATTCCCTTTGTAAGGTGGGCAACGAAAGTTTGGGTTGAACATATCTCGCCTTGGCGACTCCACTGTTTCATTTTATGGTAAAAATCCTCGCAACTCCAATGTTTCATTTAATGGTAAACATCCTAGTGACTCCTGTCCATTTCTCTATTTGTTCATCCTGGCTCTCAAGCAGCCTCATACTCACTCTGATGCTAGAGAAACCAAAAACATTTCCTATGGGACAGAAAGGTTTCCTCAAAGTAGCCAAGAAATTTTTCCTCAAAGTTGCCAAGAATTTGTTAACTAAAAGAGAACTGAAAGAGCAGATTCTAAGTGTCCATCTTCTGTTTGTTTAGGGGACCAATGATAGGATTACGAGGATTCTTAAGAAGTGTAATGTCCCCCCAAACTTTAGACCCCTTAACACCATTCGTAAGTCCCTCAGATTAGTGAAGGATCCTATTGACCCTAAGGACATGAAAGGGGTATATATTATTCCTTGTACTTGTGGGACCCCCTATATTGGTGAGACTGGTCGCTCCATTAATCAAAGGATTAGTGAGCATGCAGCTGACCTTAGGCATAGGAGAACCAAGTCTTCTACTTTAGCAGAGCATGCAGATAAAGCCAACCATCATGTTTGTATTGAGAAGGCTAGTGTTATTGCTAGGGTTTCGCAATTCCATCACCAAAAATTTAGGGAAGCCCTTGAGATTGAAAAAAGGTCGAGAAATCTCAATAGAGAGGATGGCTGGAAGATCAATACTTGCTAGGTCCCAGCCCTCTCTTCCTAGTTGTTTTCTTCCCGTCTTCCCCTCCCTAGGTTATAGCTTGTTCTTATTTTCTTTTTAGTAAATTTCCCCTTGTTTTCCCATATCCTGTGGCCTTTGTTCTTTGATGAGTGGTTGATATAGTTTGAGGTATTTTAAAAGTATTTAGTTTATGCTATTAGTTATATTCTAATAATTTTAACTTAATTAATAAAAGAAAAATAATCTTGAAATCGATCTATGATAATATGCTAATTTAACAATTAAATAAACAATTAATAAAATTTAAATATTTAAAATATTCTTTTCTAACGCTTAAATTATTCTAATATTTATATATTTATATTTAGTTAATAAATTTATAACTAGCTTATTAATTTAAAATTAATTAATTTTAATATATATTTATAATTAAAAGTTTATAAAATATTTAAAACTTCTATATTCATATGTCCCTTTAATTTAATAAGAATATAACTAACTTTCAATTTAATAATTAATTAAATTAACTTATTTAATTAAATAAAGGTTATGCCCCTAGTCCAATCCAACTAACTATTTCCCAGTCAAATTTAGCCATTTGTCAGTATAGTCATTACCTGGTCAAGAATTATAGCCATTGGATGTTCTACTCTGACTATTTAACATGCAAAGCTAGATTTGATTCTTCAACTTCTCCTGACGATGAACCACACTGGTTGGTTCGAAACGCGTCAAAAAATGAAATATCTCTCATAAACATTCCCTATCTTTGAACCTAAAACCAGTTATCTAGGAAGGTTTATGAAATGGCCATTCTTAAATTCCTAGCCAACAAATTAGCCCCACTAGATTTTTCCTCTATTGTTGGTTATCCCAATCTTGTCCCTTCATTTCATGAATGATATACCTATTTTCCTAGATTCAGTGGGAGCACAGATAGAAGGCATGACCAACACCTCAAATAATTTCATGAATGCACAGAACAACATGGTATATTTCTTGAATATGTACAAATGAAATTGTTCATGTATTCTTGAGACAAGGATGCTAGATTATGGTACAAAATAATACCTCATGGAAGGATATCTTCCTTAAAAAAAATTCGTATAGCATTCAATCACTATTGCAAAGAACTATATACACTGAATGTTGTGTTTGAAGATTGTTGCACACAATTTAATGTTGAAAATATTCCTGAGGTTGATGACCCTGTTGAAGATGTTTGTGGAGCTTCACTCTAAGAAAACAACTACTCACATCAAGAAGCATCACCAAATGAGCAAGAAAGAGAGGAAGGAAACATCATCGAGCTACAAATAAACCCTCAAAGGTCTGATTCATCTGAATTTAATGTTTCCCCTTCCTATGATAAATATGACTCTCGAGGAGAGTCAAGTGATGCAAGCCATAGCGCTCCCAGTTATGGGAAGCTGCACAAGAAGAAGAGGCCCACTAGGAGGTCAACAAACAAGCTCCATTCCACGATGCACATCCTTCATCTAGAGAACAAGATAATGAACCTCCTCCGATTTATGATTCATATTATTCATAGGGGGATGAGATGGTCATGGAAGTTTATAAGGAGTTGTTTACCAGCAAGTGGGGAGTAGGCTTCTAGCAACAAATGTTTCAAGAAGGGCCTGAAGTTGAAGGAAAAATCAATGTTTGTGATTACCTATCGCATAAAGGTCTTGTCTGGAATTCTCAGCAGGCCCTCCAGTCTATGACTCTTACAGTTCAGAATCTGAAGATTCCATTGTAGATCCCAAGAAGGTTGGCCCGTTGACAAATGGGTAGCAAAGGATCAGCAACAAGTTTTTCTTAAAAATTATAAGGCTAAGGAGGTAAATAGTGTTTGTGTTTGCCCTGACCAAGAAGACATGGGTCGGTGGACTGTTTATGAAAATGAGGTAGCAAAAAAATTTCCTTGTCAGTTCTATGACCCTGCAGCTAACTACATGATGGAATTCTTAAGACAAAAACAGAGGTTGTTTCAAGAGCTTGTATCAGGTTCTTTGTTTAATAATTTTTATGGTTTATGATTGTTATTTTTTTAATTTCACCAGCATTAACACATTAGGTCCAGCATTGAAACATTGGCCTAGATCCATTGTAGGGTTGAACTCACTTAGGTGAATTTATCCCTACGCATAAGTAGGTATGTATATAAATAATCTCACTAGCTGAGCATTTACTTTCTAGTTGTAGAATTTATTTTTCAGCATTTTAGTTTGATGAGGAAAGTACTCCCAGCAAATGAAGTCCTATGGAGATTTCCGGTTGTATAGATTCATTATATTTCTGACTCCATGCCCAATGATGAAGTATATTGGTCTTCAAGTTCTCAGCACCTTGTTAGCAAGGAAATGACCCAGTTGGAGCCAATGTTGTCACTCACTACTAAGTGTGTTTTTAGCTGTGAAAAGTTCCAAAGAGAAGTGATGTTTGAATCCACATTTGAAGCCACAAAATCTATGAAATCTTAATTGGACCCTCTCCATCACATAGTTCTCAAAACAAGCTTTCCAAGGGTATATAGAAGTCCAAAAATGGAATTCTGGATCAAAAGTTAGAGCTGATTGAAGCTGCCCTTTGAAAGTTATAAAATAGAGAGAAAAGACCAAGGGAGGCTCATCACAATCGCAAATCAAAATTTCCTAAGAGTAGCAACAGGGGGAAAGGAAATATCATCTTGCAATCAGTGATCACCGATATCGGTGATTGCAAACATTAGAGGTCCCAGGCTCATCGCAAATCACAATCGATGATAAAAGGTCCCAACAATCAAGACATACCGGCAGGGTAAAATAGCAAATTGCGATATCACACTCTGGGAGCGCATCACAAATTGCAATTGGCGATTGGTGATTTTAGGGCTCAAGCTTATTGGCGATCGGCAAGTCGTGGGCATCACACATCAACGAATTAGTATGATGGCAGGGTTGCAACTCCAAAAGTTGTGATATCATGATTTGTGATACGATTAGGGGTAAAGTGTCGCGAGGGTCAAAAAAATATTTACAAAGTAAATAAGTGAAAAACCAAGGGCAAGCAAGCTTTTTCTCTCTCCTCCAATAGGAGGTGTGGAAGAATATGATTGGTCATGATAAAGACACATGGAAGATGACGTCAGCATGACGTGGTGGTATGGAGGGACACATGGCACACATATATAGCATTTTCAAGGGTCCAAAGAGGGCATATCTAGGTGACATGTGTCACCACTCATAAGGTGACATGTGGTAGAGGATGAAACCACATCAGATATCACAAATCAACATTTTTTGGTTCAGGCATGTTGTTACATTAAAGGTTAAGCTTTGATTGGGATATGCCGATAAAAGAGGCTCTTACACAGGTGTTAACCATGGTCACATAAGCTGTCAAAGAACCAAGGACTAAGAAACATCGAGCGATCACATATCACAATTGCAAGAGTAAGGAGGATGCAAAAGGTATGGATTAGAGAAGTTTCGAATGTCGATCTTCGATATAGAGGCTGAGCCCCAGGTTCCAGCCCACAGTCCTGTGATGAAGAAATGTAGAAACGGGCTAAACCAAAGTGGGCCAAGGAGCATCGAAACCCATCATTCTGCAATGCCCTTAAGAGTAAAAGTCTCGGTGTCGTAAAGCCTCGATAGTGTGGTACAGGGCTTTGAAGGTGGATGGGTCGGCAATTGAAGCATTGAATGAAGTATGGTGAACTAGTAAGCCAATATGGGGGGCTCAGAAAGACTTAATGGTTGGGCATGGAGCTCCACTCTAACACACATCAAAGGACTATCAGGACATGTTGCATTCCCACTCTGCAACAAGAATTAATAGTTGACCCACTCCCAATGCCGGAGAATGAGCTACTCATGCAGTTAAGTCAAAAGCAACAAAAACCAGCTAAGCAGCTAGAGGGATGCACGATGACAGAGACATAGGATAACCAGGGGTTTTCATAGGAACAACAAAAGGACCTTTTCCTCTATCATCCTCTATTAACAATGTAAACTTTGAAACGGGAACTTTGGCCAAAAAACGCCAAAAAAAAAAATCAAAAACAGTGCTAAAAACGAAAAGTGTGTATACTGGAATGATAGTTTTTTTCTTTTAGGGACTATTTTGAACATGTTTTAAAAATGGAAGTGAAAACGAAATTTTCGTGCAAAATGCAGCTTGAAAATGAAAAAGTGATTATACTGGAACGATGATTTTTTTTAGGGTCAATCTTCAAAATTTTAAAAAATGCTAGTAAAATGATCCAACAACATAAAAATGACACATAACTTCTCATTTAACACCATATGGAAATCAAAAATTTTATTTCAAGATATGATGCATACATCAATTAGATAAATTGTCTTAAACAATTATTCAAAATCACTCATATTTTCTTGCACACCATCAAAATTCACATCTTCAAATGAGTGACTGGATGCTGACGAAGATGTTCCATATTCTTCTCTTTCATCAATTACTACCCCATTTGACTCCACATACATGCCCATCATTTCAAGTTTCAAAATTCTTCTAGATCTACGACTAGTTTCAACAAACTCCCATCTCAACATTGTTCCTTCTAGTAACAACCTTTTCAAACTCTCTATCATCTTGAAGCGAAGAGTTCCTCTCTTTGTTAAATTGAAATCATAAACAAGTATGTCAACATCCTCCAATTTCAATATGTCTGTGGGGCGACGATTTATATTCGTACCCTTTCTTTTTCTCTTTCCACCATTTTTTTTTGTCAACTACCATCTCTCGCTTATACACACCATTGAATGGGTGTGTATTTGTGGCATCCTAATGTACTTCAACACTTGTAAAATCCTCATTTTCTGTAAAGAACTTTATAACTTTAGAAAACCAGAATGGATAGCCATTGAGATCTCCGTCTGCTAGCGCTACGATCATACAACCCTCCTTAATATCCTGTATTGAACCCTTGTAAAGGTCTTCCATGGCTTCACGCTGTGCATGAGATATTTTGGAACCAATATACATCTCTCTTTCCTCTGTCTGTGAAGAATTAATAATACCTTGAGATTGTTGTTGTTCAACAATGTTTATTTCCTCATGTGCATTCGACACATTTTGGGGCCAAATAAATGGATTTTTCAAAGGTATATCTTCATTTGTTGTTGTTGAAATGATATCGCCTTGATTATTGAAAAATGACTCCCACCAAACGAAATCAGCAATGTCAAAGTAATTAGCTGATAATAATAACAATATTTTTGATGCAAATATTGGATGATCTGAAATGAACTTCAAAAATTGCAAACCTGATGACGGTGCCCATTCTGCAGTAGTTGAATACTTCTTTCCCCATATTAGTGTTTTCCCATCAAATTTTTTAATATGAAATTGATGTTGAAATCTAATGTCATTAAGTTGTTCAATGCATTTCCCCTCACCATATGATCCCATAATAAACCTTTGCATGTCAAAAGTTTCTTCCAACACATCAAAAGTAGGCTCTAGAATGTATGATTTCTTAATACATTCAATTAATGATGGCATGTTCCCAACTTCCTTCCTCCTCAATGTGGCTGAAAAACGACTGAACATCTGATCAATATGGTTATGAGTGTGCCCAACAAGAAGGAAACCAACCTTTACCTTCTGAAAAATTCTCAATTCAACAAGCATGTTTAGATATCCAAAAACAACCTGATTTTTGTTTTCACGACAAGTGTTGTCCAATTGTAGATACAAAACTTCACGAAGATTACCAAACCAATGAGAAAGCACATCATGAATTATGGTTATGGTCAGATTTGCATCATTATGAATATTTGGAGCTGTGAAGTACACCTTCCGTAACATTTTCCCATTGAAGACCATACAAATGACCAAGTGATAATGAATAAAATTTTCCTCCTGTAAATTTTTGGGTGTGCAAATAAAATGTGGTAAAAGTGTTTTCTTTTGGTCCATACCATCAATTATCAAATCCAAATATATATTTGGATTATCATAACACTTCATTCAATGCTTGTATAACTTTTTCCTTTCATTTTTTTGTTGTTCGCGATGCTCCTGAAGTTCTTTAACAATTTAATCTACACAACATAAAAGAAAGCCATGAAGAAATATGTTTTCATACTTGATTAATATACAATTTTAAAAGTTAAAGTTATGAATGCTTACCTCTTTCTGACCCTTCACATTTGTCCCATTTTTATTTAAGAGAAGAACATGTATTGCAAATCTACATCCTTGTCTTCTTAGGAATACAGGCATTGTTGAATTATTTCTTCCATAACTTCACAAAATATTGATATGCAATAAACTGGCCATGTCCCTCAGCACCTCCTGCATATTGTTTGTATAAGTTGTAGATTTCTCATCTTGAAAAATTATCTGGAATATGTATTGTCTCTCTATTTGGCATACACTCTCAATGCTTTGAAAAGAAATATTTCATCCATGACATTGCAGTGTTTGATAATGGCCCAAACTGTCTTTTATGACATACTTCAGAATAAAATGTGGGATCCATTTCCAAATTTTATTGAATTCTCGACAGATGAAAATTCCCAATCGAATGAAACATGTTGAAAGATTTTCTACAGATAAATAAACTCCTAATATGATAATCATAACCTGACAATGTAGATTGCATGCACCCAACTAAATATGAATTTTGCATGCTTTTATTCATTGAAAAATATCTCTTCCTACTCTCTAATGCAAATTTGAAATCCATATGTTTCAAGCAATCTTTTTGGCAACATTCACTTGAAATGAGTGCACTGGTAGAAATTATTCTCGTCAAATATTCTGCTCTACCCCCTGTATAACTAGAACATCTCGCATTGATATCAAAATGTCTGCTCCTACTCCTCGATACAATATTTCTTAGCAACATCTCCATCATTGGATCATCATTTGTAAAAGGATTTTCATAATCATTAAGAGGAACGTTATCCACACTATGATTAGCTATGCTTTTCAAATACTAACTTGGAGGATATTCTTCATCTTCCCTTTCTTCCTCATGTGCATTTTCAGTGCTACTCTCATAGTCCATAGAATTAGGACTAAGTGCATCATCATGTCCTTCATCACTACTACCTTTATACTCATTATAATTAGGATTAAGTGCATCATCTTGTCCTTCATCATTGCTGCTCTCATAATCCTTAGAATTAGGACTAAGAAGACATTGTGACACTCCATTCTTTTGAAATTCATCATCACGCTCTTCATCACTATTGCTCTCATAGTCCTTAGAATTAGGACTAAGTGGACACTGTGACACTCCATTCTTTTGAAATTCATGATCCCGCTCTTCATCACTGCTGCTGTCATAATCCTTAGAATTAGGACTAATTGGACACTGTGACAGTCCATACTTTTGAAATTCATCATCTCGCTCTTCATCAAAGATGCTCTCATAGTCCTTAGAATTAGGACTAACTTGACTCCGTGACATTCCATACTTTTGAAATTCATCATCATGCTCTTCATCATTGCTACTCTCATAGTCCTTAGAATTAGGACTAAGTGGACACTTTGACACTCCATTCATTTCAAATCCATTATCATGCTCTTCATCACTGCTGCTCTCATAGTCCTTAGAATTAGGACTAAGTGGACACCATGACAATCCATTCTTTTGAAATTTGTCATCATGCTCTTCAACATTGCTACTCTCATAGTGCTTAGAATTAGGACTAAGAGGACACCGTGACACTCCATTTTTTTTAACTTCACCATCATGCTCTTCATCATTGTTGCTTTCATAGTCCTTAGAATTAGGACTAAGTGGACACCGTGACACTCCATTCTTTTGAAATTTGTCATCAAGCTCATCATCACAACTGCTTTCATAGTCCTTCGAATTCGCACTAAGTGGAATTTGTGACTCTTTATTTATTTGAAATTCCCCATTCCCTCTTTCATCAGTGTTTCTCTCACAGTCTTTAGGATCAGGACTAAGTGGAAGAATTGACTTTCTATTCATAGTGGAGGAATTCCTTCTATATTCTGTGGAGCGATAAAAAGGTGTCTTTTAAACTCCTAATTACCTTCACATTAATTGTCAACCCAGGGACGACTTTTTATTTCAAGAGTGTACTCAGTCTGAGGCGGCTATTTACTCAAGAGTAATGTTTAGTAGTACAGCGTTCAGAGAATACAAGAGTAAACAAATGCTAAAATATGACTAAATTGCTTCAAAAGGATAAAATCACACAAGGCAACTTATCAGTCAAGGGTGCGGAAGCGATAACCCATCCCTCTAGAAACTGATGGAAAGGAAATTAGAGCATGGACCATAGGTCTGGGAGCTAAGCAGTGACTGTTGAGGCTCACTACAGCCTTAGACCTTCTCTCACACCAAAGCAGCAAATACAAGTAAATGGAACGGTAGAAAGTAGAATAGAACAGCAAATAGGAAATGGAACAGCAAGTCTAAAATGGAACGGCCGTAAATGGAATAGCAAACTAGAATTAAAGGAATTTGAACAGCAAACTTTAATTAATGGAAATGAAAAACAGCAAAGCCGAATTAATAGCAATCTTTACTCTAAGAATAAATCGAATAGCACAAGGAAATAGTACAGCATTGATTAATTATGGAATATGAAACAATGCTGGAAAGTCAAATATAAATACACACGGCACACCTTAATAGTAATCTGATATGGTAATCCAATTATCAGTCTTAGTTATAAAGAATACGACTGTATTTTGTAATGGAACAACAACGTCAATAGATTCATCAATCGCTAGGAAATATAATCTCTAAGATGAATTCAGGAATACCAATTTATGAAGGTCACAACATGGTTACGCTATAATTGAACATCAATAACATTTTGTAAGGATCAGAAACGTTATATCAATGATTAAAAGAACAGCAATGTGTTACGAAGTCAAGATGAATCGATACTACATTCCTGTCATAGAGAATGATATTGATTAGTTGGACATAAATCAAATATAACAGAACCGTGATGTAAAATAACAAAACATACCAGATTAATGAATAAATCTTGATAAGCAAACCATGCATGAACTAAATATATAATATACAGCAACAGCACAATCCACCAGTGGCTGAGCCCTTAGCCGCCAGCGGATGCTGCTGGGCTACTTCAAATGAGAAGAATGAGCAGCAACTCCCAAATCATATATTAATCATCAAATTGTGCAATCATTACAACAGCAAAAGCTTGAGAATTACAATGGCAATGCAACAATCCCTATCCTATCATGAATAATCCATCATCATTCTTGAATCTCCAATCTTGGATCCTCAATTCTCCATCCCCAAAGTCATCCTGAAGTCATCCCCATCTCTGATCTCTGTTTTCATTTAAATAGAGAGATCAGAGAGAAGTTACAATAAAGATAAGTACAACATGATTTGTATTACAAAATTGGATTTTTTCCAACCAATTGATCAACAAGAAGATATATTTCCATTCATCTCTCAACAAAAGCAAGACGAATTTGGCTTTGCAGCTGAGATTTGGAGGACGGCCACAACAGCAAATCTGAGAAAATCGTGCTCAAAGAACCCTGTGTTTCTCTCAGTAAAAGCCGAATTTGGGCAAACCATTCTTTACTAAATTTAATTGGGTCCTTCCTGGACAAAACCCATGTTCCTGATTTTCTAAATTCTTCTTCATTTGCTCAGAATCGCAACCTTAAAACTGTCACTTCTTATTCCAGCGAATTTCTGAGTTGGCAGATTTAATGGTCAAATCTTCAATCTAGAAATTATCTTGGAGGTTAAAAATGGTAAATAGTGTTATAACTAATTTATTGATAAAATTATTCATAATCATCAATTTATTAGAAATAAAGGTGAATAAATAATATTCATCCATAAGATTATAAATCATTTATAAAATGGATTTAAATGATAAATTATAACAAATGATATGATGAATAATAGTGGAAATGGGCGGGATAAGTGTTCAAAAGTGATAATAATAATGGCATATTAACGGCCCAACAACCATTGTTGGCTATAGTAGTGTGGTAGAAATAATTGATTCGACATAAAATACTGTGTCAAGAGTCTCATTGGGCTGAGCGATTCCAAGCATGCATTGAAATATAAGTAAGTATGCTCTTTGAAAATTATTTTGTTTGCATATGTTGTGTGAAAAAATAAAAATCAAATTTATTTGCTTGAAAATTTTATATGATAAAGAGTCGAGATTATTTTCTTAAAAAAACTTCCATGGACTTTCGCGCATAGAAGAATAAGTGTTTTGTTCATAATATTCTTAAAATATTTCATGTGCATTGAATTCTTAAAAGATTATCATGGCTAATTAATTGTGTGAATTGCGTGAGTTATTAGAAAATAGAATCCAAACATATCTTTTTATCTCCCAAACCATGATAGTGTGTAAAAAATGAAAGAGGTTTTTGTGAATGAGCCTATTTTCGGTGAAATCCTCTTTCATATTTGAAAGTTTTGTTTGCAACTTCTCGAAGACCGCATCCAAAGTTGATGACTAAAAGAGGAAATTATTTAATATTTAAACCTTGAAAAATGGGTTGCAAAGATTCAATCGAATATTCCAAACCATGATGCTTGTGTAAAATCTTAGAGAGGTTTTTTTAAACGAAACTATTTCCAACAAAAACCTTTTTTTAATTGTTTTTAGATGTTTGGAAACTGTGCCTAAAGTTGATGATTAAAATGGCAAAAACAGAGTGCTACCATTTTATTTGTCAGTGCGATGAGAATACTTTTATTTTCATTATAGAGATAACTATTGTGTTAATGTTCTTGAAAAGAAATAAGTCATTCGCATGTACAAAAATAGATAAATTATGTTGATAATTATTGGAAATAAATTTAGTTATTTCATTTAGAATATTACTAAGGATGTTCTCATGATGCATATGCATTAAATTTTTAAAGAGAAATATTGGAGTCTTAAAGAGAATATGTGTGTATGTGCATAGGAATAATATCTAGTATATTTAATCTACTGGAAATGAATATGTGATTTTACATGCACGAGAAGCTTAAGTTGTGAAGAAAGAAATAAGTAACTTTTTTGAGAAAAAATTCACATAAAACATTTGCACAAAAAACAATTGGTTGTGTTATTTGAGAAATATTTTTTATTCATGCTATTTCTTGAGGAAATATTACAAATTCGTCCAATGTGTGAAAGGATAGGAATTTTGTATTGCAGGCATAATAGCTAGTGAGTTATCTAAATTTTGGAAAAAGAATAAATATTGTGTTACATTAGTTAGAAAATAACTATATCTATATTTGTATGCAAGGAATTATTTGTCGTGTTATAACTTTACAAAAAGAAGAGAAGAAAGAAACATTTCCTTATATGCATTAATGAATTAGATTCTTGGAGAGGAAAACTGGCCATCACATGATTTTTTGTGTTAAGATTCCTTTGGAATATT